>JAJIBD010003986.1:0-174720 GCA_021461705.1 Cryptotis parvus
CTCCTTGGAGCCAGGAGACTTGAGTCTAGTTGGTTTTATTACCAGAGGTTATGCCCCTTATAGCAAACTTTCATTTCTCAGCTTCAAGCTCTCTCTGATTAATGTCACATCTCCAAGTGAGACTTGCAGGACTAAAGGATGTGGTGGGAGGAGCAAGGATGGGGACAGCACGGAGACTCTCCCAGATTGTTGGGGTATCCTAGCACTGTTCCCCAAGCCTACACGGTGGTGCTAAGCCCTCCCTACGCATGGGGAGGCTATTATCATTCTCATTTGCTTCATAAGGGATGGGTGGGGGAGGGGGTACCCTCGGCACCTGCCTTCAGTGCTCCCGCACCACCTTCTCTGGGTTTTCGGAGTCTCAGACTGTTTTTCTCCTTCTGTTTCAGGAGTGTACGCCTTGGACAGGGAGAAGCGCTGGATCAGTGAGACCCTTGGAGAGAAACTCCCTGAGTGTGAAGCAGGTAGGAAGTGGCATGCAGGGCTGGGGAGGGTCCAGAGAGGACAGGCTGCTCAGACACAGGCTGCAGACACACCTTCCTGTGTATCTTCTGAGCTTGTAGGAGCCAGATGAAGTGTAGGGCAATCTCGAATGGCTGAGCGGGGATCTGAGCAGTGGTTGTAAGAAGTTGGGGATGCCCCCTAGAATCTTGCTCATTTGAGGTTTCAGACCTAAATCCTGTGCAAATTAGTCTGTGGACTGGGCTCAGGAGTGCAGACAGTTGCTTGCAGTGCCCAGGTGGGGCTCCAGCAAGCTTCAGGCACAGGGGCCACAGCCTGACTCAATAGAAGGGAGCCTGACACAGCAGGCTGGGGCTGGGGAGAATAGGCGTCCACTGTCAGGAAGGGAAGCTGCTGCTCTGTTTTGAACAGGAGAATCCTGGCTCTTGTCCCCCTTTCATGGTGGTGATGTTCTAATATGGTGGCAGGCTGTGGTATCTGTGAAGCTGAGTCGTAGATGACACTGCCACAGAGTCCACTGTATAGCTGACATCCAGGGAGGATGAATCACAAAAGCCCCTCATCCTTCCAGCACATTTCAGGATCAGTGGAGAGGCCTTGGGGTGTGGGGGGTGGGGTGGCAGGTTGTGATGAACTATTTGGAGACATACAGACACTAGCAGCCATCATTTGAAAATCTGGATCTCTTGTTACTTTTCAAACGGTGAGAGCTGGTACCAAGAGGAACAGGTAGAAGAGCAGCGGCTGTCAGCATTCCCATGAGCCTTGATAGTGTAGCTGGCAGCAATGGGCCGAGGCTCCTGGCTGCTGTAGCCGGATCAGAGGCTTATGTTCTGCTCCTGTTTTTTCTGCTCTCCTTGGCAGTATGTGGAAAGCCAAAGAATCCTGTGACTCAGGTGCAGCGGATCATAGGTGGATCAGTGGATGCCAAGGGCAGCTTTCCCTGGCAGGCGAAGATGATCTCTCACCACAACCTCACCTCAGGGGCCACGCTGATCCATGAGCAGTGGCTGCTGACCACAGTCAAGAATCTCCGCTTGGGTCACCCAGAAACGGCGGTGGCAAGTGATGTCGCCCCGACACTGAGGCTTTACTTAGGGAAAGGACAGAAGGTGCAGGTGGAGAAAGTGGTGTTTCCACCCAGACCATGACAAAGTGGACATCGGGCTCATCAAACTCAAAGAGAAGGTGCCCGTCAAGCGAGCAAGTGATGCCCATCTGCCTCCCCTCCTTCTCAGGACTATGCCCAAGTGGGGCGTGTGGGCTATGTGTCTGGCTGGGGGCGGAATGCCAACCCTCGCCTTTACGGAGCTACTCAAGTACGTCATGCTGCCTGTGGCTGACCAGAAGAACTGTGTAGAGCACTATGAAAAAAGCACTGATCCTGAGAAGAAGGCTGCCAAGAGCCCCGCCGGGGTCCAGCCCATACTCAATGAGCACACCTTCTGTGCTGGCATGTCCAGGTACCAGGAAGACACCTGCTATGGTGATGCGGGGTAGTGCTTTTGCTGTTCATGACCAAAAGGATGACACGTGGTATGCAGCTGGCATTTTGAGCTTTGATAAGAGCTGTCAGGTGGCTGAGTACGGGGGTATACGTGAAGGTGGCTTCCATCCTAGATTGGATCCAGGAAACCATGGCTGAGGGTAGGGCAAGACTGGCTGAACACGGCAGCAGGGGGTTCACAGGAGGGAGGAGGAGAGAGGGAGGGACTACCTCACATGGAAATGCGAGGTAGACAGTCCCTCTACCTTGAGGGAAAGGATGGTACTCCCCCCCTGCTTTTGGGGCTGGAACAGCAGCTAAATGGGCTGAGTGCATGCTTTGCAGGCAGGGACCTGCGTTTGATCCCCCAACACCACATGGTCCCCCAAGCATCATTAGAAGAGAGGACAGAGCTGGGAGCACCACCAGATGTGACCCCTCTCAACCCAAATAATGAGAACGAATCATAATAAAGAGCTTTTGGACTTATTTTGGTGCCTGATTTTGTTTCTGATCTTTCCTATCATCAAATTTGTGGCACTGGAACAATCCACTAGTTGTGTGCCTGGAACTCCTGAGCCAACTGCCCCCCCCACATCCTCAGAGTGGGCAGTCCCTGGCGGGGCTCAGGTTCACCGACAGGTGAATACTAAGCACGGTTGTTGCTGTCTGTCTATTTTAGACACAAGGACAGACTCACAGAAGTGAGGGGCTTTGTTAAAGGCACACAGTGGGCAACCCAGCTGAATCTGGAGTCCAGGCCTGTCTGTCTGCGCAGGCCTGGTGGGAAGATGCTCTGCTCTCAGGGAGATGAAAATAAGCATCTTTAAAGACAGCACAGACTCCAACAGAGAACAGAAAACCAAGCAAGGCAGTGAAAAGGGTCAGCGGGGGCTCAGCTGTGGCTGTCATGAATTGGCCAAGTGTGTACTGCAGTCGGCCTCTGCCCTCTCCCAAGGGGCAGCAGTGGTGGACTTTTGTTTCTGCCCATCAGCCTCTGGTCTCTTCTGGGGGGCTTCTATCAGCATCCCGCCATTCCCTGGCTTCTCCTAGCAGTCTCAGCGTCTAGACTTCCCATGGGGGAATTCTCCCATCAGCCTCTGGAATCTCACTCCCCTGGGGGCTTCTCCCATCAGCCTCTGGTCTCTCCCCTGGGGGCTTTTTCCCATCAACCTCTGGTCTTTGCTCCCCTGGGGCTTCTCCCGTCAGCCTCTGGTCTCTCCCCTGCATGGGTTTTGCAGGACACTCTGCAGCCCTTGCCCCGGTACAACCTGATGCTCAGAAGAGCCTCAACCACCCACCACCTTCCACTTCAGAGATTAGGGCTGTCCTCCTCGGGGTGTCTAGAGGGTTAAAACTTGTACACTGAGTAAACCAGGTCATGGTTTTAAAAAGTCTGTGCCATAAAGATCTCAAGATAACACATACTTGTTTACTTTCAGTCAAGAACTGCCTATGTCAGTAATAGGGGAGTAAGAAGTGGAGATTGGTGGGGCGAGGAAACAGGCGCTGGCGAGTTTGTGTACACCTAAACAGACATGCTCCTGCTCTCATAGCCATCAGCTGTTCTGGGGAAGGAGATATACACAGCGGGAAAGGCTTCTGTGGCACATGGCTGCTACGGGTTCAATCCCTGGCTTCCTTTATGGCCTCCTGAGCCCATCAGGAGTGAGAGCCTGAGTAAAGCCAAATGTAGCCCCACCCCCAAAGAAAAAAACCACCCAAAGATCAACTTTTTGCTTTTATTTGTGTATCAGAACAACTTGCTGAGGTTTCTGTACCTTGAGGCATACAGACAAGCACACAGAAATGCCCACCCCTTGGCTGGGAAGACTGGCCGCGGCCGCCCTGCTGCTCAGAGGTCTGCGTGGAGGAGGCGGTGCAGTGCGGTCCCAGGTCGCGGCGATCCCAGGTAGTCCGGCCCAAGCTTCCACCTGGGGCCCGTATTCCATACGAATCAGACGTCTCCCTTGCTGGGACTCTGAGCATGTCTCCGAAGGTCTCCAGCACAGCTCCGCTAGAGTCAGGAGCTGCTTCCACAGGCATGTTCCAACTCTGACTCCGGTGAACGTGCTAAATGTCTTGATAGAGAAGATCGTACTTGGGGGATGTTCTTGGGATCGATAGGGCTCTGGACAATAAGTTTCCCTCTCATTGCTCCTCTGTAAATTACTTCAATCAAATCTATGAAATCTTGTTTGGTTTTGAAACTTCCCACAAACTTTGTGTGATCTGGAGACCTGAGGAGCACACACAGAAGAGAAAACACTTTTCTCAGAAGGTGTTGCAACTGCTGAAAACCATGAGCTGTTTCTTTTTCGTCAGCAAGGCTTGACACAAGGTCAGATACTGACTTTTCCATTGTGATTCTGGGGCCCATTTCATATCTCACTATAACCAGGATGGTCTTAAGAGAAAGCAATGGGACAGCGAGGAAGTGCTTCTGCTCAAAGTCCATTTTCATGCCTTCTCAAGTCACCACCAAGTACTGTTTCCTGGGGCCGGCTCTGGCATAATTTTCATTGTTTTTGGGCTGGGACTGTGCACAGCGTATGTGTATCTGAGTTCTAGTCATTTCTACTATTTTGGTTTTGTTTTGGTTTTGGGTCACACCTGGTGGTGCTCAGGGCTTACTCCGCTCTGCACTCAGAGATCCCTCCTGGTGGTGCTTGAGACTCTAAAGGGGTTCCTGGGATCGAGTCTGGTTCAGCCTGCATGACAAGCGCCCCATCCACGGTACTACTGCTTTTAGTCCTAGTCATGTCTACCTTCGAATGGTATATTTTTACTATTTCAAACATGTTTACAAAACAGAAAAATTATCAGTGAGAGGTGGCCATACCTTCAAAGTATAAGTATATAAAGTATGTATCTTTATATAAAATACTGGGCTGGAGCGATAGCCCAGCGGGTAGGGAGCGTTTGCCTTGCACGCGCCTGCCTGTGCCGGCTCCGGGTTCGATCCCGGCATCCCATATGGTCTCCCGAGCACCGCCAGGAGTAATTCCTGAGTGCAGAGCCAGGAGTAACCCCTGAGCATCGCCGGGTGTGACCCAAAAAGCAAAAAACAAATATATATACAAAGATTTATATATTTTATATAAAGATATAAAAAGTGGAAAATATTTTATTTTAATTATTTTTTTATTTTTATTTATTTATTTATTTTTTTTTTTGCTTTTTGGGTCACACACGCCGACTGTCTCAGGGGCTGCTCCTGAACTCCGGGAATTACTCCTGGCAATGCTCGGGGACCATATGGGATGCCGGGATCGACCCGGGTAGAAAGGCAAGGCGGCAGTGAAGGCAACGCCACTCGCTGGGCTATCGCCGGCCCCGAAAATATTTTAAATATATATATTCAGGAGCTGCTTCCACAGGCACATTAAATATATAAAAATTTATATATATACATATAAATTTACGGGTCGGAGCGATAGTCCAGCGGGTGGGGCGTTTGCCTTGCACGCGCGGCCTGTGCCCAGCGGCCTGGGTTCGATTCCCGGCATCCCATATGTCCCCGAGCACTGCCAGGAGTAATTCCTGAGTGAAGAGCCAGGAGAAACCCTGAGCATTGCCGGGTGTGACCCAAAAAGCAAAAAACAAAAATTATATGTAAATACATACATATAAATATACATATAAATCTATATGTATACATATACATTTATATATATATATAAATATACATTTATATAAACATATAATGAGGTCTATAATTGTTACTGGTTTTTGGCATATCAAATCCGACATGGGTAGCTTGCCAGGCTCTGCCGTGTGGGTAGACAATTATAGACCTCATTCCCATGACCTGATGGAATGGTTTGAGGCTCTTTATGTTTCTGGAGCAAGCAGGTGCCCTTGGGCTCTACTTGCATGAGACAGAACATATGGAGATGTTACTGGTGCCCACTCGAGCAAATCTATGATGAATGGGAAGACAGTGATATATATACATATAAATTATGTGCTCTATACATATATACATATATGTTAAATATATATGTTAAATATATATATTTAACACATTGGACTTCCCTCTCTTCAGAACTCCACCCAGCCGACCAGCCCATCACAGCCCGGATCATCGACACCCACCCTGGAGCAGTTTCTTCCTCAATCCGGCCCAGGTATGCTGGTCCAGAGACTCTCAGCCATGGGGCAGAGCGGTTCCTTGCTCTCCCTGTGCCCAGCCGTTCATGAGGCAGTCGGGAGGCATGGTGGGTTCCAGCCTTGGCCCACCACCCGGCAGAACCTCACAACAAGCCAGGGCGACCCCCCCCACCCACTCCATGGGCGCCGCCATTTTCCACATTGGACTTCCCTCTCTTCAGAACTCCACCCAGCCGACCAGCCCATCACAGCCCGGCTCACGGCGGCCGCTTGCGGCCGCTGGTTCATCAATAAAGGCTTTATTTGGAGGTGTTTATAGAGTATGCCTCCCGCACGGCAAGCCTAGCAAGCTGCTCGTGTTGTATTTGATATGCCAAATGCCAGTAACAATTATATTAGATCATTCTCATGACCTAATATATTGGTTTGAGAAGCTCTTTATGTTCCTGTACCAAGCCGATGCCCTTGGCTCTACAGCATGTGACAGGACATATTGAGATATTACTGGTGCCCGCTCTAGCAAATAGATGATTAACGGGAAGATCGTGAT
The DNA here is from genome assembly GCA_021461705.1 of Cryptotis parvus. Lineage (NCBI taxonomy): Eukaryota > Metazoa > Chordata > Mammalia > Eulipotyphla > Soricidae > Cryptotis > Cryptotis parvus. Next base: position 6,612 of record JAJIBD010003986.1, read on the forward strand.
CGTGAAATATATATAAGTTTATCACACACACACACACACACACACACATATATATATATATATACATATAAACTTATATATATTTAACTGCATTATATACATATAAGAAGTATAAACTTTGGTACGAACCCGGCAATGCTCAGTGGTTACTCCTGGCTCTGCACTCAGGAATTACTCCTGGTGGTGCTAGGTGGACCACAAGGGATGTTAGGGATTGAACCTGGGTTGGCCACATGCAAGGCAAATACCCAATCTGCTGTACTACTGCTCTGGCCCCCATCAGACAATTTTTTCTTTTTTTTTTGCAATCCCAAAAGGCTTTTACTAATTATCAATACAAGCCCTACCACTACAATCCAAGATAATGGGATTTCCCAGACCTCTAGCTCTTGGACAGAACTCTAACCATGAAATGGGCCCAAGTCTCCCATCAAAGCGTATCCCCATTGGGGCTGGAGCAATAGCACAGTGGGTAGGGTGTTTGCCTTGCACATGGCCAACCTGGGTGCGATCCCCAGCATCCCATATGGTCCCCTGAGCACTGCCAGGAGTAATTCCTGAGTGCAGAGCCAGGAGTAACCCCTGAGCATTGCCAGGTGTGACTTAAAAAAAAAAGCAAAAAAAACAAACAAAAAAGGATCCCCATCATACAAAAACTTTTTTTTTTTTTTTTTTTGCTTTTTTGGGTCACACCCGGCAATGCTCAGGGGTTTCTCCTGGCTCTGTACTCAGGAACTACTCCTGGCGGTGCTGGGGACCATATGGGATGCCGGGGATCGAACCCAGGCCGGCACAGGTCGCGCGTGCAAGGCAAGCGCCCCACGCTGGGCTATCGCTCTGGCCCCAAACTTTTTAATTTTTTTGCTTTTTGGGTCACATCTGGCGACGCTCAGGGGTTACTCCTGGCTCTTTGCTCAGGAATTACTCCTGAAAGGGTTTGGGGGGACCTATATGGATGTCGGGGATCAAACCCAGGTGGGCCGCATACAAGGTAAACACCCTACCTGCTGTGCTATCGCTCTGGCCCCCCCATCAGACTTTTTTCCAACCAATCTAAACTATAATTTTTCCAAAGTCATTAAATATGTACTTACAATATCACAGTGACTCGGTGTCTAATATTTCTCTGTCAACACTTACGCATTTTAAATATTTATTTTTCTAAGTATCTTACTTTCTCAACAATGGCAGCATGAATGTAAGTACAGCCAAGTTCCTCCACTTTCATTATTGTTTACCTTCAGATGAGTTTTTTGGAAATAGCCGGATTAAACATTTTGGGCTAGAGCAATAGTAAAACGGGTAGAGCATTTGCCTTGCAAATAGCCAACCTGAGTTCAATCCCTGGCATCCCCTGGACACCTCCAGGAGTAGTTTCTGTATGCAGAGCCAGGAGTAAACCCTGAGCATTGCCAGGTGAGACCCAAAACAACCCAAAAAAAATTATATCACACATATTTTTTAAAAGTGTTATATTGTGTCATAAATTGTTCTCTAGGGGCCGGAGCGATAGCCCAGCGGGTAGGGCGTTTGCCTTGGACAAGGCCGGCCCATGCAGGCCTGGGTTCGATCCCCAGCATCCCATATGGTCCCCTGAGCACCGCCAGGAGTAATTCCTGAGTGCAGAGCCAGGAGTAACCCCTGAGCATCGCTGGGTGTGACCCAAAAAAGCAAAAAAATAAAAATAAAATTAAATAAATACAAGTACAGGGCATGGACCAGGGCAGTTGCCATGTCTGTGAGAGACTCACAGACATGGGGCAGAGCTGCTAGCCGCTCACTAGGCGCCCAGGAGGGATGGCGGGTTCTAGCCCTGGCCCGCCACCCCAGCTGAGCCTAGCAACAAGCCAGGCGACCCCTCCACTCCATGAGGGCCTCCATTTTCCACATTCGGACTTCCCCTAGTCAGAACTCCACCCAGCAGACCAGCCTACCACAGCCCGGCTCGCAGCCGCTAAGCTGCTGCACGGTTCATCAATAAATGCTGGATTTAGAGATGACTACAAGAGTATGCTACCCGTACGGCAGAGCCTGGCAAGCTACCTGTGTTGTATTTGATATGCCAAATACCAGTAACAATTATAGACCTCATTCGGAATGGATTGAGGCTCTTTATGTTCCTGGAGCAAGCAGATGCCCTTGGGCTCTACTAGCATGAGACAGGACATATGGAGATGTTACTGGGGCCCGCTTCGAGCAAATCGATGATGAACGGGAAGCCAGTTCTCTAAAGAGATTGCATCTAATTGACAATAAAACCAAGATAGGAAAATACCTTTTTTTTTTTTTTGCCGATCCCGGCGATGCTCAGGGTTTACTCCTGGCTCTGCACTCAGGAATTACTCCTGGCGGTGCTCAGGGGACCATATGGGATGCTGGGGATTGAACTCGAGCCGGCACAGGCCGGCCGTGCAAGGCAAAGCGCCCTACCCGCTGGGCTATCGCTCCGGCCCCCAAGAAATACCTTTATTATTTATTTATTTATTTATTTATTTGCTTTTTTGTGTCACACCCGGCGATGCTCAGGGGTTACTCCTGGCTCTTTGCTCAGGAATTTCTCATGGCGGGAACCATATGGGATGCCGAGGGATCGAACCCGGGCCGGCACAGGCCGCGCGCGTGCAAGGCAAACGCCCTACCCGCTGGGCTATTACTCCGGCCCCCAAAAAATACCTTTAAACCACTTAAAGAATATCACTGTATCACTGTCTTCCTGGAGATCATCGATTTGCTTGAGTGGGCACCAGTAACATCTCCATACGTCCGGTCACATGCGAGATAGCTTAAGGGCATCTGCCCGCTCCACGGACACACAAAGAGCCTCAAACCATTCCATCAGGTCATTTAAAACAGATCTTTAGGGGTTGGAGAAATAGTACAGTGGGTAGGGTGTTTCCTTTGCACATGGCTGGCTGGGGTTCAATTCCCAGCATTCCATATGTTCCCCTGGAAACCGCCAGAAGTAATTTCTGTGTGCAGAGGCAGCAGTAATAACCCCCAAGCATTGCAATATATTGCCCCAAACCCCAAAACAAGAAAACAAAAACAATAACAGAAAAAGAAATTCCTGGGAAAAGTTCTCAAAGTTGTTCTATATTTTTTGAACAGAAGGATGGTTAGAGCATCACAATTGTTTTTGAGTATCACAAATTTTGCTTTTTTTTGGGGGTCACACCTGGTGACGCTCAGGGGTTACTCCTGGCTCTGCACTCAGGAATTACTTCTGGCGGTGCTTGGGGGACCATATGGGATGCTGGGGATCGAACCCAGGCTGGCACGGGCCGGCCGCGTGCAAGGCAAATGCCCTACCCAGTATCACAAATTTTATTTTATTATTATTATTATTATTATTTTGCTTTTTGGGCCACACCTGACAATGCTCAGGGGTTTCTCCTGGCTCTGCACTCAGGAATCACTCCTGGCGGTGCTCAGGGGACTATATGGGATGCCGGGGGATCGAACCCAGGCTGGCACAGGCCTGCTGCGTGCAAGGCAAACGCCCTACCCACTAGGCTATCGCTCCAGCCCCAAGTATCACAAATTTTAACACTCACACTTAAGTAGGAAAGAAAATATTTTCCATTAAACGCAGAATTCTCATTTCTTAGTGTAGTGTCTTATAAAAGACTAGAGAAGATGCAGGGAGCTAGCTCAAGGGGCTGAAGCACATGCTTTGGACATGGGAGACCCAAGTTCACTTCTCAGCATCACATTCCCAGGTCTGAGCTGGGAGCAGCCTACTCCATGGCTGAGTGTGGTCCCCAAACAAAGAGAGGGTATCACACAGCAAACACCAAAATACAGTAAGTAACACTGAGAACCTGCCCCTCAAGGTGTTGCAGGTGTGGCTGTGGTGCCTGGCTGCCATCAGGGAGTCAGGCTTGTCTATACCCCCCAGGGCTCTGCCCTGTGGGCCCTGGATGATTGATGGTCTGACATAGAAAAAGACTGGGCCCCCTGGGATGAACCCAGTGCTACGGCAGAGCCTGGCAAGCTACCTGTAGTGTATTTGATATGCCAAAACCAGTAACAATAATGGACGTCATTACCAACAAATGGAGTCCTTACTGGTGCCTACTCGAGCAAATCGATGAACAATGGGAAGACAAGACAAGTGACAAGTGAAAATGAAGATACTATCTAATGCCTAGTGGTGATTTAACTAAGGGAATGGAAAGTTTAAGCAGCAGTAATTCATTCTAACTTACCCATAATCAACTTTCATATGCTGCCCGTTGAAGAAGAACACTGTGGATGGAATATAACTGATATCAAAGTAGTGTGTGTAAACTGGAGTTTGGTCCACGTTCACCAGGTAGATGGCGGCCATTTTACTCAGGTCGGCAGCAGTCTTAGCAAGCTGCAAAGAGAGAAAGCAGCAGCTTACAATAGAGGGAAAGCTCATGTTCTGTGAAATAGAATTCAGTGTTTTGTTTGAAAATAATTCTAGGTGCAGAGCCTAGCGGGTTTGTTGTTCAGTTAGACTTGTTGGAAGTTAAAGTGTGCCCTGGACAACTGTGCCAATTCGTTTCTTCCCTTTGTCTTTCGGTCGCACCCTGTGATGCTCAGGGGTTACTCCTGGCTCTGCAACCCAGGAATCACTCCAGGTGGTGCTCAGGGGACCATACGGGATTCCAGTGATTGAACCCAGGCAGCTTTATGTCTGTAAGTTAAGAATATAGAGATATTTAGGAAAAACTTTAAAGAATTTACTTACAATATCATCCAGTTGCAGACAGACAGGGTCCTCGTCTCTCCCAAACCTGAGAACCAACACCTTCTCTGCAGTGCTTTTTATCGCCTGGTCAACTTCTTTTTTGCTAGTCAGCTTGGGCAACAGGAAGCTCATCTTGAAGTAATTCAAATAAAAATCCCTGCTGTCCTGAAATAAAGTCAAAATGTTCTGAGACTGATTACATGAATCAGAATTAATTAAGCTACGTATTTGTATGGTTTACAAAGAGGCAACACAGAAAGATATACCAGGGCAGGCTGAGTGCATGCCTTACACACGGAAACTCAGGCCTGACTCCTCGGAAGTAAGCACCACTGGGTGTCAGCCCCCACCCCAAAAAGCTATACTATGAAAAATCTCTCAACTTTGTCTGAGTTTCTACAACTTCCCACAAACCATGTCACAATTTCCATTCGCTTCCCACGTTTCAGTTTGTTATGCGTTCACAAAGAAATACAAATATTCCTTTCTATATTTCTGTTGGATGACACCTGTAAGGTGACAGCTAATAAGGTGATAGTTCAGTGTCACTGTCACTGTCAAGAAACTTAAAACAGGGGCCGGAGCGATAGCCCAGCGGGTAGGGCCTTTGCCTTGCATGCGGGCCGACCCATGCTGGCCCGGGTTTGATCCTCGGCATCCCATATGGTCCCCGAGCTCCGCTGGGAGTAATTCCTGAGTGCAGAGCCAGGAGAAACCCCTGAGCATTGCCGGGTGTGACCCAAAAAAGCAAAAAAAAAAAAAAAAAAAGAAAAAAAAAAAAAAAAAGAAACTTAAAAGACTGAGGCTGGAGCGATAGCACAGCGGTACGGCATTTGCCTTGCACATGGCTGACCCAGGTTCGATCCCGGCATCCCATATGGTCCCCCAAGCACTGCCAGGAGTAATTCCTGAATGAAGAGCCAGGAGTAACCCCTGAGCATCGATGAGTGTGACCCAAAAAGCAAATCAAAACAAAACAAAAAAAAACCTGTTAAAGCACTGCTTTGAAAACTGACACTTTTCTCCTCTTTTATGCAAAAGATAGCTACGGTAGTAGTCAGGGTCCCTGCATGCTACAGATTACTTCCTTGGAGGAGGGTATAGGAGAACGACAGTGCCAAGTGCAGCGCTGACGGGCCCAATAGCAAGGGATACAAGGCAAATGCCGGACCACTGAGCCACAGACAAAAGCTGATTGCTAACAGGGAAATCCTGGGGTCAATCCTTGGCATCACAAAAAGAAAACAAACACACTCAAGTCTTCACCACTCCAGCCCCTGGTAAACCTAACCAACCACAACAAAATCATCCTTTAACTCCTATAAGTTACTGATAAAGAGAAGGTCGTGAGGGGGGAGGGGGATTGAGGGAAGCACGGGGACTTAAGGAAAGGGAAACTGAGAAACCTAAGAAAATGTCTATGGCAGGGCTGGAGCGATAGTACAGAGGGTACAGCATTTGCCTTGCATGCAACAGACCTGGGTTCAATCTCCGGCATCCCATAGGGTCCCCCAAGCTCCGCCAGGAGTAATTCCTGAGTGCAGAGCCAGGAGTAACCCCTGAGCATCGCCGGGTATGACCCAAAATGCAAAAAAGAAAAAAAAAAAGCAAACATACATATAAATCCATTGAGCTGACAACCATGGATCAAGTGTTCATAGTCTCAGCTGGAGGACAGAAAAGCAATGCTGGTCTAGAAAGAAAACCGAACTATTCTCTGAGCAATGTGTTCATGGGGGAGGGGGAGCCCCAACTCCCAGCAACAGGGAGAAGAGGGCACAGAGTTAGGGGCAGAGGAAATCCATCGGTTACCATCCGAACGGAAATCCTGAATCACGGTTGAACATTTTAGACCCGTTTATCTCCTACTTAAAAAATGAGGTTGCAAAAACCAATATTACCAGCCTACTGAGCATTGAATACAGGCAAAAAAATACACAAGATAACCTCTAAATGTATGTATTATAGTCCACAGTGTGTGTGTGTGTGTGTGTGTGTGTGTGAGAGAGAGAGAGAGAGAGAGAGAGAGAGAGAGAGAGAGAGAGAGAGAGAGAGAGAGAGAGAGAGAGAGAGAGAGAGAGAAAGAGATAGGGGCCGGAGAGATAGGACCAGAGCGATAGCCCAGCGGGTAGGGCGTTTACCTTGCACACGGCCTGCCGGGTTCGATCCCTGGCATCCCATATGATCCCCGAGCACCGCCAGGAGTAATTCCTGAGTGCAGAGCCAGGAGAAACCCTTGAGCATCTCCGGGTGTGACCCAAAAGGCAAAAAAAAAAAAAAAAAAAGAAAAAAAAGAAGAGAGATAAAGCAGCTGCCATAGAGGCAGGCTAGGGGAGCAGGGACATTGGTGGTGGGAAATGGGCACTGGTGGAGGGATGGGTGCTGGAACACTGTAAGACCCGAAACCCAAACATGAACTTTGTAACTGTATATCTCACGGTGGTAGAATATAAAAAATTAAAAAACGAACAAAAACTTGAAATGTGAGCCCACGTGAGAACTGCAACTCACATATACATACTTGCTGGGAAAACCAAGTGGAAGGAAAGCCTGCGCAGAGAGCACATTCGGGGTGGTGCATAACAGCAAGACGTGGCCTAACCACGAGCAGGAAAGCCAGCTCCGTCGAGAAGCAAATACGGTGCTCGCTGGAGATGGGGACACTGAGGCACCGACCCGAGAGGGGGCCCCACCACCCCAGGAAAAGACAACCACCGCCCTTCACCACTCGGGGCTGTGGGTCACACCCGGCGATGCTCGGGGCCACAGGAAACGCGGGCATGGAGCTCGGGCGGGCATTTTCCACCTGTGGCAGCGGCCGGCTGCGCCCTGCAGGGAAGACGAAGGCGGGGAACCCGCGCCGGGGCGGGGACGGGGCGTCCCCTCGGGGCCCCCCTCCAGCCGAGTCGCCCGCAGCGCACACACGAGTGGTTCCGTCTTTCCTTTTACGGTCTGGGCTGACGCGCGACGCCGCCTGAGGGCCGCTGCCGGTGCGAGCGCGGTGAGGCCGGCAGCGCGCGACGCGGGGAGCCCTGTCCGCCTCAGACTCGCGCGTCTGGACGTGTACAAACACCCGACGTTCACCTGACTAACGATTACAGCAGCCTGCGGTGGCCGTTCCTGGCCTCCCGCCCGGGGAAGACCCTTACCGTGTATCGCCCTTCTCAGAGCCGTCAGCGACCCTCAGCCAGACCCGCCTTCCAGCCAGCCCCTCGACTCAAGCCCGCACTCTCCGATTCCCGCGTAGCCGGCAGGCGGTCGCCTAGCAACACTCACCGACCCCTGAAGGGACGGAAACGGAAAAGAAGCTGCTCGGGCTCACGGCAGGACGGACCGGCTTCGCCCCCTCGACAGCCAATGGGAGGAACAGCCTCTAGTCAGTGCGCGGCTCTGACCGGAAGTCGTAGAATCACTTCCGCCCTTATTAAACATGGCAGAGTCGGCTTTTCCCTTCTCAGGATGGAGGCGGGGTCTCGAGTCTTGCCCAAGCGTGATTGGCTTCTCGGAGACGCGGAAGGATCTATGATGGAGGCGCAGAAACAGCCTCTCTAGCCTATGAGGAGCCGCTCGCGTTCGGCCACACTCGGACGCAGGAATTGACGTTTCCGGGCTGCTCTCGATGGTGTATTTAGACGGATAGAGCGGGGCCGCGCAAAGCATTATGGGACAACGATGGCCGCTTTCGAGGTGCGGGTTTTGGCTGCCTGAGACTGTCTGAGCAAGGGCTGGAGGCACCGGAGCCTCCGAGTCCGGGATCGAAGGTCCTGTGAGCTGGTCTCGGGGAGGTGAGTGTCCCTGTTCCCTTCCTGATCGGCTCTGCTGCAGCGCGGGCAGCTCCCGGAGGTGATGTTGTCTCGACTCACGGTCGGGCCGGGCTTTGGAAAGTGCTGTCCCGGTTCCCGTCCCAAGTGCCAACTCGCCTTGCCTCACCTTGGGCATGCGACACCGGGCTTGTCGGCTCCAGCCATTTTCCTTGCTTTGCTTCGTGTCCGCTGCCGTGGCGCGCCTCACCGAGGTCCAGGGATGCCACCCCGCGGTCCGCCGCATCCTTGCCCAGCTTCCTCCTTAGCCACTGCAGGTGGACCCCGAGCTCCCGGGCTCCCGCTTCTCTCTCAGTGCTCAGGGACCAAACAGTCTCCTCAACCAGAATGTCAGCGACAAATCCTCGGGCTCTATTTTGCTCTCTGCTCGGTCCTTTTATTTATTTATTTACTTTTGCTTGCAGAGGGCTCTCGATAAATGATCATTGAATGATCAAGTCTAGTTTATGTCTTCATTCCCCCATCTCTTACCCAATGACTTCATTGTCATTAATCTTTTCCCATAATGTAGCCCATAACTTCTTCTTTTTTTTCAGCAGCTAGTTACATCTTTTCTGTTAGACTCAAAAGAGTCTGCCAGACTCTTTGTCCTGTTGTGCTCTGGCATCTTTCCCTGTGGCCTTTAGAAATGTTTGAATTCCTGTTCACTTTCATTAGTTTAAATGCCGTCATCCATTTATTTGCCAGATGCATTCTGGGCACTTATTTTCTTTTTCTTTTGCTTTTTGGGTCACACCCAGCAATGCTCAGGGGTTACTCCTGGTGGTGCTTGGGGACCATATGGGATGCGGGGGATCGAACCTGGGTTGGCCGCATGCAAGGCAAACGCCCTACCCGCTGTGCTATGGCTCCAGCCCCAAGGGCTCGATATTTTCTGAGCCGCCGCGCAGAGCCTGCATATCGCCACGTGTTTCTGTTTAGATTTCCTCGCCTGTGCTCAGTCACCAATGCATAGCTTCCCCGCCTTCCCTTTTCTGTCAGGTGGCGTTTCCCCATGTCATGCTCTGATTCTGCTTTCATATCTTGAGACCATTCTGTTCACCATCACTGTTCTGTGCATGTGCACATTAATCCTAGCTGGCCTAAGCGTTCTGGATTCTGGCATTAATCCAACCCTCCATAATTCCGTACTTCACTGGCTTTTTTGGATGAAGGGAAGTCATGCAAGCACTCAGAACTGGAGCATACTGTAAGTGGATAGTGTGTGGATAGGGGTTTGTTGGCAATCGAGTACCAAGAGATTTTGCAGTTACTTAAATACTTCAGAATCACTATTTCCAAACCTCGTGTTTCTCGTTTTATTTGATGAATGTATGGTGTTATTGAACAGATAAAATTGCTTTGGTATTTTCTTTAAAACCAACACAGCTCATGCTCCCCAACCCACTCCAGCGTGTGGGTCTCAGAGGTGGAAGCTTTAGAACCTTACATCTCCGCTCTCCTGTCTGGGAGAGGTGGAAGAACTTGTGAAAGAAAGGTGAGAACCCAGTCAATGTATGGGAGCATGGCAAAGAAATCATTAACATGTTGTGCAACTCACGGAATAGAGAGCTTCCCCTTGTAGCTAAACACGTTTTATGTCACATTTTGTGGCACACACCCTGTTTTATCTTATTTGCTTAAGATCATACAGGTGGAAAATGCCCAGAACCTGGGATTTCTGATTTAAAGATAGTTGTGTTCCCCAGCACTCCCTACGGAGGTGCCGTCATGGTCTAGCGAGCACCCAGGAGTGAGGTCTGCCCTGACTGTGTGATCCCTTGTTGGAAATCAGTGATTGGTAATGTGTGAGTATGTGTTGGCGTTTAGTCACCTGATCTGTTGCGCTTGTCAGGGCAGCTCTTGGCAAGAGGTAGCCAAGGAGATCCTGGTTTGGAGAAGCTAAGCTCCGAAATCTACCTGCAACTAGTTTCCCTGGCCTTGGTCCCTTGAATGTCCTGTACAGCCTGGACTGTCTTCCTTCCAGACACTTCCCGGAGCCTGCCATGGAGGACTCCAGTGAGGATGCCTCGATCCACCGGTTGGAAGGTGCTGACCTGGACTCTCAGGTCGGGGGTCTTATTTGCAAGACTAAGAGCGCAGCCAGCGAACAGCACGTCTTCAAGGCCCCAGCGCCCCGCCCTTCCTTGCTCGGACTAGACTTGCTGGCTTCCCTGAAACGGAGGGAGCGGGAGGAGAAGGAAGATGGGGGAGGACAAGAAGAAGTCCAGAGTCTCCTCCTACAAGGACTGGGAAGAGAGCAAGGATGACCAGAAGGACATGGAGGAAGACGGCAGTGAGCAGGGCTGGCCGAAGCGGCCGGACAGACAGGTAAAGGCCTTGGGTTTGGTGAGTCGATGCAAAAAGGGAATGAAAGTAACATCCCAGCTCTCTTGTGGGATGGTCTAGCATGTTTGGACTCTATTTATTTATTTTTATTTATTTTGCTTTTTGGGTCATACCCAGCAATGCTCAGAGGTTGCTCCTGGCTGTGCACTCAGGAATTACTCCTAGCGGAGCTCGGGGGACCATATGGGATGCTGGGGATTGAACCCAGGTCGGCCATATGCAAGGCAAACTCCCTCCCCGCTGTACTATCACTCTGAAATTATCGCCCCACCCCCATGTTTGGATTTTAATCAGCATTTTCTTCATAGTGTGGGCAGTGTCCAAAGGTTACTGCAGAGCAGGCGATAGAAGCTGGAGAAGCTTTGGGTGTTGTTAGAGGGCAGCCGGTGGGGAATTAGGTGGGAAAAGGCTGGTCCCTGTGGGCACGGCCAGGAGCGCGGGAGCCAGGATGTTCTCTCTCACCCGTGCCCTCATTGCAGGCATTATCGGTCGGCCCGGGTGGAGACGCCCTCGCATCCCGGTGGAGTGAGTGAAGAGTTCTGGGAGCGCAGTCGGCAGCGAGAGCGAGAGCGGCGGGAGCACGGGGTCTACGCCTCCTCCAAAGAGGAAAAGGAGCGGAAGAAGGCGAGGTCGCGGGATCGAGACGGCGACCGCAAGAGAGACAGAGGTGAATGGCCCCCGCCAGCCTCTCGTGAACAAACTCCTCTGCCGCTTCACCTGAGGCTTCTGGTGCCCTCCATCAGGAGCCGCCTTCCCTCCTGTTGCCTTGCTTCACTTCGACCTGGGTGTTGAGAGCCGGTGCTTGTAGCTTAGCTGCTTCCCTTGAGTGTGCGGTCCTCGTTTTCTGGGGCACGCAGTGGGAGAAGCCGGAGTTGACAGTCGTGTTGGCAATGAGAAAGGCCAGTGCTGTGGTTGGGCAAAGCAAGGCAGAGGCTCCTGCCATGGCTCTGCAGAGATTAGTGGAGTTTTGTAGTTTATAGACTTACAACCAGGAAACAGCTATTCACTGTGGACTTGTAACTGTTCTTTCTTGGAGTCTTACAGGAAAATAACTTGTTACTGTGAATTTGAAACTCGCTGGCCAGTAGCTACTTTATCCCCTTGAAAGCTTGGGGCCCTGTGAGTTTAGGAGCCGTGGATGAGCTTAGAGCAGTGCAGGGAGCACCTGTGCATGAGGGGCGCCCACCCCTTCTCTAGGGTGAGGCCTGGTGGACGCTTGCGCTGGCCCAGAGCTTTCTAAACGCGTGTGTCACTCCTCACAGATGAACGGGACCGAGGTCGCCACAGCAGCAGATCGGAACGGAAGGCGGATCAGAGCGCAGCAGCCGGAGAAATGAACCCGAGAGCCCACGCCACCGACCTAAAGGTGGGCGCAGGCGGTGTGGGGGGTTTGCCGGGTCGCCTGTGAGATAAGGTTCACCCTTAAAGGATTGCCTTTGGCAGAGCCGGATTCCTGATTGCTCCCAACCTCTTGGCGTCCTTAGTTGGAGCCTGGTGGGAGTTCCCCAGCCCTCTGCGTCTTACAGGCATGGAGGGAACGGGCGGCTGGGGCAGGAGAGTTTCGTTACAAAGATGTAGTTTTAGCCAAGAGGTATCTGCAGAGATCAGTGGCGTATTCCTTAAAAACGTGTTAAAGACGCAACATGAAAACTGGACCATTAAAATTCAGAGATCCTGGGGGCTGGGGCGATAGTACAGCAGGGGAGGGCCTTTGCCTTGCATGTGACTGACCCAAGTTCAATCCCCAGCATCCCATATGGTCCCCTGAGCACCACCAGGAGTGTCATTGGGTATGCTCCTGCGCCAAACTTTCAGAGCTTTTTTTTTTTCCTTCTGTTTTTGAGTTGCGCCTGGCGGTGCTGAGGTCTCCCGGCTCTTTGCTTTGGGGCGCTGCTGGGTGCTTGGGAGACCAGGCAGTGTTGGGTGCAGCTGGGCTCCCCTTGTGGATAGCTCAGGCAGCTGAGCTCACTCTCCAGGCCTTAGTTAGCTTTGGAAACTGCCAGAATCACCTTCCCAGTTCCAAAGGGTTGCCCAAATTGGGCCCGCTAGTTCTTGAGCAGTGTCTTGGCTCATGCGCTGTTGTCTGTGGCTGTTTCCCTGTGGCTCCAGATGCTGCCACCCCGTCAAGGTCCACATGGGAGGAGGAAGACAGCGGCTATGGCTCCTCCCGGCGCCGCAGTGGGAATCGCCCTCCCCAACACCTTCCTACCGGGACTCGGAGCGGAGCCACCGACCGCCCAGCCGAGACCGAGACAGGTGCTGTCCAGGGTGGGTGTGAAGAGAGCACGGTGGCGGCCAGAGAGCCTTGGGCCTGCCGGGTGACCATATCCTAATGCTGGCTCTCCCTGTGTGCCAGGTCTGTGCGGAGCAAGTACTCAGACGACACTCCTCTGCCAACCCCGTCCTATAAGTACAACGAATGGGCTGACGACCGGGCGGCACCTGGGCTCCACCCCGCGACTGTCCAGGGGTCGGGGGTAAGGTGGGGTGGGCACAGGTGGTGTTGCAGAGCAGGTGTCTTGGGGCAGCCGTGCAGGCCTGTGCATAAGCTCGAGGCTTCCCCATGTTCTGCAGGACGACGCGAGGATGGCGAGGACGGGATCTCATTCGACAACGATGATGAGCGGCTGCAGTGGGAGGAGGACCAGAGGGTAAGACCAGGGGTGAGGACAGGCACCCGCACAGGCACGCAGGTGACCAGAAGTGGCAGAGCCTGGGCCACAGGCGACATGCTAGCGTGACCAGACAGTTGACCAGTGGCCAGTGTGAGGGTCGCTGAATCCTGTATTGTCATCCTTCAGCTCTGGAGTCTTTTTTCAGAGGTTTCCGAGAGGGGAAGGTCACCAGTTGCTTCTGGTGCACGGGCGCCCCCGTGTGGCAGGCCTGAGAAGTGCCATCACCTGGGGCTGCAGCTGGAGCCCGCCAGGCCTGACCTGGAGCATTGCGGGTACCTCGTCCTCCCCCTGCTGGCCCGTGCCCAGTTCTCACTGCTGTGTCTCCGTGCTGCAGCAAGCTGACCGCGACTGGTACATGATGGACGAAGGCTATGACGAGTTCCACAACCCCCTGGCCTACTCCTCCGAGGACTACGTGAGGCGGCGCGAGCAGCACCTGCACAAGCAGAAGCAGAAGCGCATTTCCGCCCAGCGGAGGCAGATCAATGAGGTCGGGCCGGACTCCGCGGGGTCGCCTAGAATTCCCTTTTCCTCTCTTTGGCTTTCGTGCCACACTTCTGTCCTGCCCCTCTCTCTGCTGCAGTCCTGTCCTGGGATCTGGGGGGGGACGCGTGGGCCGCTAGCTGACCCTGTGCTCGGTCCTGCGTGTGTCTCTGAGGACATAGCGTGTGTCCAGGAAGAGGTCGGGGCCTAGGACGGGTGCTCTGTGGGGCCGCAGCGAGGTCTGTGCGGGCCACCTGCTGCTTCTGTCAGAACTCGAGGTTGTGATCTGAGCACGACGGCCCTCGCGCCCTTTCAGGATAACGAGCGCTGGGAGACCAACCGCATGCTCACCAGCGGGTGGTCCACCGGCTGGAGGTGGACGAGGACTTCGAAGAGGACAGTGCGGCCAAGGTGCATCTGATGGTGCATAACCTGGTGCCGCCCTTCCTGGATGGCCGCATCGTCTTCACCAAGCAGGTGAGTGTCCTCCTTGCCAGAGGGCAAAGGTCAGTGAGGAAGCCAGAGGGAAGGTCATGAGCTGAGGCGACGGTCCAGAGGGGAGGCTAAGGGGACCTGCTGGTCGGCTGGGGGGGTGGCAGTGGGACCCACCTGTGCTTCCCCACCTGCAGCCGGAGCCCGTGATTCCGCCAAAGATGCCACTTCCGACCTGGCCATCATCGCACGCAAAGGCAGCCAGACGGTGCGGAAGCACCGGGAACAGAAGGAACGCAAGAAGGTTAGTCCTGGTGCCCCGGTCAGGTTCCTGGGGAAGGTTGAGCCCCGCCAGCCAGCCTGCTGCTCCAGGGGTCTGTATGGCCAGGCAGGCCTTCCTGCTACCACAGGAGCGGCTGCCAGCCCTGTCCATCACAGGGTGAAGCTGATCCAACTCTCTCTCTCTTAGGCTCAGCACAAACACTGGGAACTGGCTGGAACCAAACTGGGTGACATCATGGGTGTCAAGAAGGAGGAGGAGCCCGATAAGGCGCTGACGGAGGACGGGAAGGTGGATTACAGGTAGGAGCCTGGCGAGCCTCGGCGCGGGCAGCGCAGCAGACGGAACCGGTAGGTGGTGGTGGGAAACGGCCTCACCTTGAGGCTTCCGGCACCCTGTCCCGCCAGCGCTCCCCCAGGAGTGAGCACAGGACCAGGAGTCAGTGCTCAGCACCACCGGGTTTGGCTCCTCGACAAAACAAGAATAAAGGATAGAGATTAAGGCATCCTGCAGAGAGGGATGGGTCCAGCCCTGCTCTTGACGGTGGCCGTGACTTCTTCAGCCCTTTGGCCCTGTGCTGAGGTTGGCTGGGGCGTTGGGTCTAGACAGACGGGCGGCCCGGGCTCTGCTCTGGGAGCGCTTGGAGCTGCAGGTCTGGTGAGTCGGTGGGCTATGCTGACCGGTGCCTGTGAGTGTGGGGGCGCAGCACAGGCTCGTCCCTGTTCTCTGGCCGCTGGCGCCTCCTGCAGCCGTCCTGGTGCTGGGGCGGAGGAAGGAGGGCAGTGCACCTGCTGGGGGAAGGGGGGGGGGGGGCCCTCAGGCTGCCGCGTGGTTTCTCAGGACAGAGCAGAAGTTTGCGGACCACATGAAAAAGAAGAGCGAGGCCAGCAGCGAGTTTGCCAAGAAGAAGTCGATCCTGGAGCAGCGGCAGTACCTGCCCATCTTCGCGGTCCAGCAGGGAGCTGCTCACCATCATCAGGTCTTGTGCCGGAGCGGGGCCTCATCTCCCGCGCGAGCCCCTCTGCGGAAGGGGAGGACACTTGCCTGGCCCGGCCATGCTTGGAGCCAGTTGGGATGCACGGCTGTGTCTCCCCCTGTATATTGGCGACTCTGTCCCCGGGAGTGGCTGCCCGCTACGCTGGACCCTGACCCCCCTGGCCTCTCCCTCCCTTTCCTAGAGACAACAGCATCGTGATCGTCGTGGGGGAGACGGGCAGCGGGAAGACCACGCAGCTGACGCAGTACCTGCACGAGGACGGCTACACGGACTACGGGGTGGTCGGGTGCACGCAGCCTCGGCGCGTGGCTGCCATGTCTGTGGCCAAGAGAGTCAGCGAGGAGATGGGCGGCAGCCTGGGCGAGGAGGTGAGCGGGCGCGGCGGGTGCTGACCCCCATCTGCCGGACTACCTGCCCAGTCTTGGCTGTGTCTGAGCGCATGCCCGGCCCTGGGCCGCCTCTGCCCTCAGGTGGGCTATGCCATCCGCTCGAGGACTGCACATCGGAGAACACGTTGATCAAGTACATGACGGATGGCATCTTGCTGCGCCGAATCTCTGCGGGAGGCTGACTTGGACCACTACAGCGCCATCATCATGGACGAGGCCCACGAGCGCTCGCTCAACACCGACGCGTGCTCTTCGGGCTGCTCCGCGAGGTGGGGGTGGTGGAGGAGCCGGGTGGGGGTGGGGCGGCCCCTTGCCCCAGGCAGACTCTGAGTGACCCCTTCTCAGGTGGTGGCCCGGCGCTCGGACCTGAAGCTCATTGTCACGTCAGCCACGATGGACGCTAGACAAGTTTGCGGCCTTCTTTGGGAACGTGCCCATCTTCCACATCCCCGGCCGCACTTTCCCTGTGGACATCCTGTTCAGCAAGGTGCGGCCACGTGCCTCTGAGCGCAGGGGAGCTGGGGACGGTGGCGTTTGTGGGGCAGTGGTGCCCGTCGCCACCCCAGGGCTTGGGGCAGGGGAGACTTTTGCTCTTCTGTGTCCTGGGGGTGGCGGTGGGGACCCAGGGAGGATAGCAAGGTCAGCTCTAGGTGCGGTGGTGCTGCTTGCTCAGGTGTCCAGCCTCAGGCTAGTGACTGGCCCCCACGTGGGTGGGGTGTGGCGGCGAGGCTGGCGCCGGGCTCGTGTGCCCTGTGCGTGCTGACAGGCTGTGGTCGCCCCAGACCCCGCAGGAGGATTACGTGGAGGCGGCGGTGAAACAGTCCCTGCAGGTGCACCTGTCGGGGCCCCGGGGACATTCTGGTCTTCATGCCCGGCCAAGAGGACATTGAGGTACGTGCCGCCAGCATGACGGGGCTGCCAGGCTATCCTCCGGGTGGCGCTGGGGGCTCATAGCACCTCTCTCCTCAGGTGACCTCGGACCAGATCGTGGAGCACCTGGAGGAGCTGGAGAACAGCGCCAGCGCTGGCTGTACTGCCCATCTACTCACAGCTGCCCTCTGACCTCCAGGCCAAGATCTTCCAGAAGGTGAGAGAAAGCTGAGGCAGGCCTCGGTGTCCCTCCCGCTGCCCCGGAGGAGGGGTGTTTCCTTTTCTGGGGACCCCTCCACCTGGGGTGTCTTCCTGACGGGCGCCCTCCCTGCAGGCTCCTGACGGCGTCCGCAAGTGCATCGTTGCCACCAACATCGCCGAGACGTCTTTGACTGTGGACGGCATCATGTTCGTCATCGACTCTGGTTACTGCAAGTTAAAGGTGAGGTGACAGAGCTGGGTGTCGCCCGAAGCCACCACAGCTCTAGGGGAGCTTCTGGCAGGCAGGTGCCGGTCCCCGGCCCTTTCAGGGGATCAGGGATGTTCTCGAGCTGTGCCACAGTGGGTGTGTGAGTGTTTCTGCCACCTGCCTCTTGGCTGCCTCCTTGTAGGTATTCAACCCCGGATTGGCATGGATGCTCTGCAGATCTATCCCATCAGCCAGGCCAACGCCAACCAGCGGTCGGGCGAGCCGGCAGGACGGGCCCAGGTCAGTGCTTCAGGTAGGAGCCCTGTGCCGGTGTGGAGGGGTGGCGCCGCCCGGCTGAGGGCGGACTGGTCAGTGGGCCACGTGCCCTGTCCAGCCTCTCAGGCCCCGGCCGACAGCCCTGCCTCCCGCGGCTCAGTCTGCGCCAACCCATCAGCGCCTTCCTTCTGCGCTCGCTCTCCTCTGCTTCGCATTTTACTAACAGGCCTTTGCTGGCCGAAAGCACGTATTTCCCCCATAGACATTCAGAAAATAGGGATCGGAGGAAAACCTTCTCCCACTCCTCAGCCCTGATCCTAGCCCGGGGGAGTGGGAGAAGGACCAAGGTGCTTGCAGGCAGGTGGGAGGCGGGAGAGGAGGGAAGAGGAGAGCGGGTCGGTCCTGCTGTCGTGGGGAATAGCAGCGAGCCTGTCTCCGGCAGACTCTACACCCAGAGCGCCTACAAGAACGAAGCTGCTGACCACCACGGTGCCCGAGATCCAGCGGACCAACCTGGCCAACGTGGTGCTGCTGCTCAAGTCTCTGGGCGTGCAGGACCTGCTGCAGTTCCACTTCATGGACCCGCCCCGAGGACAACATGCTCAACTCCATGTACCAGCTCTGGATCCTGGGCGCCTGGACAACACAGGTGCGGGGCCGGGCCCCCTCCCCGGGCCCCCTGGCTGTGCCCCTTCCCGTCTCAGTGTTGGCCTCAATCCTCTCCCAGGCGGCCTGACCTCCACGGGGCGGCTGATGGTGGAGTTCCCTCTGGACCCGGCCCTGTCCAAGATGCTCATCGCCTCCTGCGACATGGGCTGCAGCTCGAGATCCTCCTCATCGTCTCCATGCTCTCCGTGCCCGCCATCTTCTACAGGCCCAAGGTGGGGAGCCGGGCGTCGGGGAGAGGGCCACGGCGTCTGTGTCACTACAGCTTTCTTCAGCTGCTGGGGGTGATGTGCTCGAGGGGGACCTGAGACCCTCTGGCCTCCCCCAGGCTTCCAGCTAAGCTCCTGTCTTCCTCCTTCCTAGGGCCGAGAGGAGGAGAGTGACCAGATCCGGGAGAAGTTTGCTGTGCCCGAGTGACCATCTCACCTACCTGAACGTCTACCTGCAGTGGAAGAACAACAACTACTCCACCATTTGGTGCAACGACCACTTCATCCACGCAAAGGCCATGCGGAAGGTGGGATGTGACAGGGGAGGTGGGGCAGGGTGTGTGTGTGTGTGTGTGTGTGTGTGTGTGTGTGTGTGTGTGTGTGTGTGTATGGTGCGTGTGTATGGGGGGGTGTGTATGGGGGTGTGTATGGGGGTGTGTGTATGGGGGGTGTGTGTATGGTGTGTGTGTGTGTGTGTGTGTATGGGTGCGTGTGTATGGGGTGTGTGTATGGGGGTGTGTGTATGGGTGTGTGTGTGTGTGTGTGTGTGTGTATGGGTGCGTGTGTATGGGTGTGTGTGTATGGGGTGTGTGTGTATGGGGGGGTGTGTGTATGGGTGTGTGTGTGTGGTGTGTGTGTATGGGGGGGGTGTGTGTGTGTGTGTGTGTGTGTGTGTGTGTGTGTGTATGGGTGTGGCGTTGCTGGAGGGCCCTGACGGCCCACTGTCCCGCTGCAGGTCAGGGAGGTGCGGGCACAGCTGAAGGACATCATGGTGCAGCAGCGCATGAGCCTGGCGTCGTGCGGCACCGACTGGGACATCGTCCGCAAGTGCATCTGCGCCGCCTACTTCCACCAGGCCGCCAAGCTCAAGGTGGGCCCGCTCTGTCTCTGCGCCCCAAAGTGTGGCTCCTGGTGTGTTGGGCTGGGGGAGTCCCTGCCTCAGGGCATTTCCTGACATGGCCCCCGGGCTGTGTCTTGTCTCCTAGGGGATCGGGAGTATGTGAACATCCGCACGGGGATGCCCTGCCACCTGCACCCCACCAGCTCGCTCTTTGGCATGGGCTACACCCGGACTACATTGTGTACCACGAGCTGGTCATGACCACCAAGGTAGGTGAGCCTGCGACAGGCCTCCAGAACGTGTGTGTGTGTGTGTGTGTGTGTGTGTGTGTGCGCGGCGTGTGCGTGCGCTGGTCTGGGAAGCTTCACAGCTGGTGGGCTGAGGGGGCGGGCAGTGTTCGCTACCCCTTGCAGTGCCTTGGCTCCGTGGCAGCTGTTGGAGGCCTGAGGCTCGAGACAGCAGCCCCTTTGCGGGTGGTAGCTGTAAGAGGGTGTTGGGTGGTGGCTTGGTCTTGGGTCTTGTTTGTGGGGTATTTTACTGGTGGTGGCCATGTGGGGTGTTTTAGTGGTGACTTTGTGGGGATGTCCTGTGTGTGGGGTATCTTGGTGGTTGTGTGTGGGGTGTCCTGATGAGGTGTCGTGGTGGTGATTGTGAGTGGGGTGTCCTGGTGGTGGTTGTGTGTGGGGTGTCCTGATGGGGTGGTCTGATGGTGGCTGTGTGGGGGTGCCTGGTGGTATTTGCTGTCTGGGGGTTGTTCTCTCACGTGTGAAAGAATTCGGGACAGAGAAAGGGTCGCTGTTCTGGTGTCGGGGCATTTGTCAGCTGGGTATTCTGCCCGGGCTGGGGGCGCTCCTGACGTGCTATGTCCTTCTCTGACCCCTCCTTGCGTCCTTCCGTGGCAGGAGTACATGCAGTGCGTGACCGCCGTGGACGGAGAGTGGCTCAGCGGAGCTGGGGCCCATGTTCTACAGCGTGAAGCAGGCGGGAAGTCTCGGCAGGTTGGTGACGGCGCTTCCCTGGGCTTGGTTTCCCCGCCTGACCCTTCCCGCTTTTCTCGAACCTGAGAACTGCACTTGGCCCAGCGTCTCTCTCCGATTCCCGCACCCACCCCAGCTGCGAGGCTGCTGCGTGGCTTCAAAACACTCAGCCTTGAGCACTACAAGCTTCAGCAGAGGCGGGGAGGGGCCCCCGAGCCACCACCCACCTGTGCCTCAAGGATCCATGATCTTAGCAGCAGATCAGTCATTTTCAGTTACTCCCTTCCCTCCATGCTCGTGCGGCCTCCCCAGAGTATTGGAAGCTTCAGCGGGGACCCTTTCCTCCATCGAGGACCACTACTGGGCTGTGTTGGTAACCGCTGGGCCAGCTCGGGTCACCCGTCCATGCTGGAGTTTGCTGGGCCAGCTCGCGTCACCCGTCCATGCTGGAGTCTGCTGGGCCAGCTCGGGTCACCCGTCCATGCTGGAGTCTGCTGGGCCAGCTCGCGTCACCCGTCCATGCTGGAGTCTGCTGGGCCAGCTCGCGCCACCCGTCCATGCTGGAGTCTGCTTCTGTCACTGACTGGCCCCAGGTCATCAGCTCTGTTGCTTTGCGAGCCTGTCCTTAATGTGACCCGCTCTCTGTCCACCTTCACGGTCCTCTGTATTCCGAGGTCGCTTTTCCTGACCGATGTGCTAAGCTAAGCTGGTGATTGTATTTGTGGGCAGGCTGTGTCCCCACTCTCCTCATTTAGCTTGTAAGATGCTTCCTCATGGTTTGGTTTAACTGGGCCTTGGCCCCGAGGTCTCTGGAAAGCCACTGCCTAGTCCAAGGTGAGATCCTGGTTGGGGCAGGGACGTGGCAGTGAAGGCTGCTGGCGGGTGCTGGGATGCCCCTTCAGAGCTGCCAGTGGCCCTGGACCCGAGCCCGCCATGCTCACCCTGACTCACCTCTGCCCCTCACAGTCCCGCACCCGCCTGTGGCATGCTGCAGAAAGGGGTGTGAAAGCCCCGTCACCCCCCATTCCCGCTTCCTTCTGAGCGAGGGGAGCTGGGAGTGATGGTTCAGCTGAAGCCTCTCCCTGCAGCAGGGAGCTGGGGGCCACCGGGCCAGCCCCGCCTCTGTCCATGGCACCCAGAGCCTCTCCTGTCCCTAGGAAAACCGCCGACGGGCCAAAGAAGAAGGCCTGCCATGGAGGAGGAGATGGCGCTGGCCGAGGAGCAGCTGCGAGCCCGGCGACAGGAGCAGGAGAAGCGCAGCCCCTGGGCAGTGTCAGGTGGGCAGCGGCACCTCAGGAACTGTGACAGGACGGGTGTGGCCCTGCGGGGCTGGGACACAGGAGAGGGCGCTGGTGTCGCGTGTCTGTGCGGGCCTGCGCATCCTCCAGTCCCTGGGGACAGTCCTGTCCCCACCTGTGACCCTCTCCAACAGCCTCTGACCAGCTCCTGATGCATTTGAGAGGCTCATGATTCTCTTGTGCTAACACTTTCCAGATGGACCCCAGGAGGTCCAGTGCTCAGCTCTGCTCAGAGGGTCTCAGAGCATCAAATGTGAATTGGAATTGGCGGAGGGAGAGGGGCACGTGAGGGCTGGAGCTGCGACCTTTTCGGTGTCTGTAGAGCCGCGCTGCCCTCCTGGTGCCCACTGCATAGTGGGATGCACCGCACACTGCCCCCGAGGCAGCTCATCTGTACCCCAGAGTCCAACACTTTATTTCTTGCTCTTTGGGTCACACCCGGCGATGCTCAGGGGTGACTCCTGACTCTGCACTCAGGAATTACTCCTGGCATTGCTTGGGGGACCATATGGGATGCTGGGGGATCAAACCCGGGTCCGCTTTGTGCAAGGCAAACACCTGCCCCACTGTACTATAGCTCCAGTCCAACATTTTTTCTTGGGTCCATTCTGCTTTCCTGGGGGTCAGACTGGTGGACACTGCCTGAGCACAGGCTGTCTGCTGGGCCCACCCTCACGATCAGCAGAGTGGGGCTCAGGCCCAGCGTGGGAGCAGACACTCGCCCCTGCAGGAAGACTCCGCCATGGAGAGATTCTCCTGAGCTAGACTCTGTCCCCACTCCCCAGTGGAGGCCACTGGCGGGAGCAGCTCATGCACCTGTAGCACCGCCAGGCTGGCCGTGGGAGTGAGCGGTCACCCCTGAGCCTCTTTCTCTGTCTCCAGGTCTACCAAGATCTACACGCCGGGTCGGAAGGAGCAAGGGGGAGCCCATGACCCCTCGCCGCACACCTGCCCGCTTCGGGCTCTGAGCTGAGACTGGCCCCACAGAAGAGGGGCCCCTTGGCGGCAGCACCCCAGGCGGCCCACCAGACCTTCTCCCCGGCAGGCTCCTCTGGTGGCCGCACCTGCTGAGGCCAGGCCTTCTGGTGCAGGCACCCAGGAGGAGCAGGCGCAGGGGCGCCCAGCAGCTGCCAAGCCCCGAGAGGTGCCGAGCCATCGGTCTCTGGCAGCCCTTCGCGGACGCTGTTTTTTGTGTGTGCGTGTGTGTAAAGCAGCAATAAAGTTCTAGGGGGAATTTTAATTTGATTATAATCCAGGGTTTGGAAATAAATTTATGATTTGTAAAATGTTGTGGTATCGCTGACCAGTCACTGCCCAGAACCGCACAGTGGAGACATGGCCGGGCTCGAGCCTCAGAGCCCAGCCAAGGAAACGGAAATGCAGGGGAGACAGGGCCTCCACAGGGTGTGGGAAACTCTCCTCTTGGCCCCGGGCCCAGAAGCTGGGCCGTGTCTGCGTGTGTGTGGTGAGAAATCAGCTGGGATGGGGAACCAAAGAGAAAACAGGCCAAGGAGTCAGAGTGATAGCACAGTGGGGAGGGTATTTGCAGGGCATGCAAACGACCTAGGTTCGATTCCCAGTATCTCATATTTTCCCCAGCACCAGGAATAATTCCTGAGCATTGATGGGTGTGTCCCCCCCAAAAAAAAACGGACCGAGGCTCCAGGTAACAGCCCCACTATCCCCTAGCTATGACCCTGTGTGCAACTCACCTTTAAGTCCTCTCAATAAGAAAAATGAAGCCAGAGAGATTATGAAAAGCTTCAGTTCACCCCGAGTTCTGGGTGCTAAAGCATGGAGCCCCTGGCAAGGAGTCACTGGCGAAGGACCACTGGCAGCATCCACCAGCTACCACCATGATGCCGATCCACCTTGGGTCAGGGACTTCCTGCCCAGGTCGCTGATGGTTACTGCCTAATTGTGGACTTTTCTCATCCAGACCCACCTTAGACTTCCTGCTTGAAGGAAGGTGCTTGTAGTCTCACCACCAAGTCCGTAGCTGATGTTCAGTCATTTGTGGTGTTGGACGTTCAGTGGGCTGAGACAGTGACATGACCCCCCCATCTCCATACAGAGGCCATCTCTCAAGATCAGCCGCTCGAACTGCATCTGAGGAGCCAAAGTCTGATGATTTTCCTCGTGAGTGCTTGGCTGGCGACGAGCCGCTGTCCTTGCCCCCATCACCAGGAAATTGTACTTCCACCAAGTCCAAGTCCGCTGCTCACTTGAGTCTCAGGGTGGGTGGCAGCTAGATGCTTCTCTGCTGCATGCCTGGCAGAGCTTTGCTCTGGTGTAGTTACGCCACAGGATGTGAAAGACAACTTTGAGGAAACGAAGCACAATATTCAAGGCATCCAGTTACCGACACGGGCCAGTATACAGGTGATGTTTTGGCGAATGGCAGAAACACATTGCCTCTTACCCAACTGTATGGCCAGCAGAAGAACTTTAAACCGAGGAAGCCATTTCATAAACGACCAAGATCTCCTATTTTAAGTTTCTCTGGAAAGAATGTCCTATTTCTATGCCAAATGGGAAAACAGGCTAAAACACGTGAACACCATCAGCACAGAAGCCCTTTGAGCCCCATCGCTCCTACCTCTGGCTGCCCTTCTAGAATGTTCCTCCAGATTCTGGCAGGGCAGCCCGTGGCAGAATGTCACTGTGACCCATGAAAGTGGGCGGGGGCCATGATCCGAAGAGGGAGGTGGAATGTCCCAGGCGGTACCTGAGAGGGGGCTTCTTCCCTTTTCCTGCTCCCCTCCTCCCCCGTGAAGGATGTGAGCCCTTTGATTTCTCTCTCTTACTTTACCTTCGTGGCTATTTCTCTCAGTTTCCTAGAGACCAGAAATATAAATTCGGGACATGTTGTGAGTATAACAAAAATCCTACCCCACTCAAAATAGTTTAGCTGTCCTTGGAGTTTGTCATAATGAAATTTTACTTGTATTAAGCTGGCTAGGGAGAAAAATAAAATAGTTAAGAGGAGGGAAGGAATCAGGCAGCCAGGGAGGAAGAAGTTTTGTTCCCCTCTGCCGCTTGGAAAATGTCTCTCCCATTCTCTTCCTTTCTCTGGAGCCTGAGGGTTACTTTCCTTTTGGACATTTTCAGGCATTATTATTATTATTATTATTATTATTATTATCATCATCATCATCATCATCATCATCATCATCTATTATTATTCCCTTAAACTCTAGACACAGATCGAAAGACCCCCTCCCCCAAAGAGCTAATTACATCGTGCTGGTTTAAGAACTAACCCAGACAGTCCAGGGAACGCGCCTTGGGAACTGGCGCCCCAAGAACCTGCTCTGTCAGTGAGATCCATGGCTCTAAGCTCCAAAGGAAGTTAGGGCCCAGCGTGCTGGGGAGCCCAGGAGACGTCACCAGATGCCAAGACTCCCGAGATTGCTGTGCTCGTGTCTTTATTTTAGAATCTGGGTCTGGAGGTGGTAGATGCTTCCAAGTCTCACTCCATTGCAGGAAGAGTCCAAAACTCAACAAACGCCAGCCGCTTGAAAAAATAGGGTGGGGACTTGATTTTGACCTGGGAGAGGTGGTCCCGTGAAGAGAGGGGGCTGTGAACGTGCGGCCTCTCCAAAGCGTGCCTGGTCATGAGGCTCAGGGCGAGGTGCTGGTTCCTAGAACAGGGAACCTGCAGAAGAGGAGAGGATGGCAGGTTTGCTCTTTGGGTCATACCTGGCAATGCTCAGGGGTTACCCTAGCTCTGCACTCAGGAATTACTCCTGGAGGTTACTCAGGGACCATATGGGCTGCTGGGGATCGAACCCGGGTTGGTCATGTGCCAAGCAAATGCCCTCCCTGCTGTACTATGCCCCGAGGATGACAGTCTTGGTCTGAGAAGTCACTGGGGACCAGTCTCACGGTCAGGCAGCTGCGAGGTGGGGGGTGGGGGGGGAGGGAATGTCCCTCCAGGAGAGCCCAGAGCCGACAGGTGGCAGAGCTATTAATAGGTTGTACAGGGACAAGGGGTGTCTCTGGGGTGCCAGGACACCTCCCACAGGAGGGGAGACGCCTAATCTACAGCTCCCCCTCTTGGCCCCACACTTCACAAATGGGGTGAAATCATAGCAAAGATTTTTTTTTTTTTGGTGAGGGGGCATCAAAAAAGGGCTCAGGGCCCATATGGGATGCCAGGATTGAGCCTGGGGCAGCCGCGTGTAATGCAAACACTACCCGCTGCACTATGGCTCCACCCTGCAGCAAAGATTCTTAGGCTCAAAGGAGCCGCCGTTGATGGCTAACCTTCCTGTACAGCAAGGAAAGGTCAACACGGTCCTGTTTCTCCTCACCTGGGCCCTCGACCCAGTGATGGCTTGAGAAACACCATCGCACTGTCGTCCGGCTCACCTGGGGCCCAAACAGCAGCGCCCCAGTACATGGCGGAAGATGAGAGACTGGACGCATCCTGAGCAGTGGGACATGCCCCAAAATCTGCCCATCTCCATTCTTTGGTTCACCTCGGGGACGCCCCTGCAGCTGAAGGTAGCGCTCACTCTGTCCTTCTGGAAATGCTCCACTTTGCTCAGAATCGGGGCCTTGCTCCAGCCCTGGTGCGCTGTGGTTCGGAGCCGCCGCTCTTCAATCTCGTTCTTCAGCTTCTTGTTCTCCTGCTGCAGGTGAACCATCACGTTGTGGAGGTGACTGGGGGAGAGAGAGAGGCCTCAACTCCTTGGTTCTGGCACCGAAACCACAGGGAAAGGCAGTGCGGGAAGGAGCCTGAGGGCACAGAGCTGCGCCAGCCGGGCGGCCCCCTCTTGCTCATTCTGTGTAGTCAAGAACGTGTGTGCCCGGGGCTTGGGTGGACCTAGAGCTGGACCATCTGTGTCAGCCCTGGGACTGTTTTCTCATCTCTTGGTGGGCCATTGAGTCTGATCTGCCTTCTGGGGGCCCTTCAGAGGCCCTCTTGGACCCTTGATTTGTTTTATTTTTGTGTCACACCCGGCGAAGCTCAGGGATTACTCCTGGCTCTGCACTCAGGAATCTCTCCTAGGGGTGCTCAGAGGACCGAATGGGAAGCTGGGGATGGAACCCGGGTCAGCCACATGCAAGGGAAGTGGCCTCCTTGCTATACTATCTTTCCGGCCCGCCACTTGCAACCTTGAAAAAGCAGAGCAGGCAAGGCACCCCCACACCGGTCGATGTCTTCCCCTCAGACCTTGGGTTTCCTTACCCCGTCCCCATGCTACACCTGGATTGTTCAGGCCCCACTTTCCAGGCTGGCTGAGCACACGGGGAGAGGGGTGTCCTTCTTCTGTTGAGTACTTGGGTAGGTTCCTGATCCCCTTTTTACCCACGAGGAAATGGTGCCTGGGAGGCAGGTGAAGGGAAACAGCGTGGAGCTCATTTCCGGTGGCCTCAGGAAATGTGGCAGCTGCCCGCCGCAGCTGTAGTTCTCTAAGCTAGAGGGCAATGGGGACAGGAGGGACAGCAGGGACAGAGGGGACAGCCCTCTAAGCTAGAGGGCAATGGGGACAGGAGGGACAGCGGGATAGAGGGGACAGTGGGGACAGTGGGAACAGAGGGGGACAGCGGGGACAGCCCCTCACTTTCTGGAATGGGGATTCTGGATTCTGGTCGTGCCCCCAGGGAGCTGAGACACCAGGTACAACCCTTCTCTGCACCCAGCTCACGGGTCTTCGGAAGATGGCCAATGTGCATGCATAGCACGAGAATGCTGTCAATAAGAAACACTATGAGCTAGTGCTCTCTGCTAGAAGCCGGTTTCCCTCTCAGAGGGTCCAGCTGACCACATGGGACAGAGGAATGCTGCTGACCAGCTGACCACCTCAGAGCACGTTTCTCTGTCTCAGGGCCCTTTGCTCTTCACAGGGGCTCAGCCCCTCTCTGACCATCATGGCTGCCCAGCCCTGTTGTGGACGCGCGTCTCAGCTCCCTGGGGACACGACCAGAATCCAAGAATCATCAAAGAGTGTCACCGAGGAAGGCACACAGAAACAGTTCACCCCTGGTCCTGTTGGGGAGGGAGCTCGGGCCTTCACTACTCATAGTGAAGTGAGTACCCCAATCTACAGAGGCTCCGAGGACCTTTCCTGGGGTGTGAGCCCCTGAGCTGGGAGAACGCCTGGTCTAGCTCCTTGCTGACCTTTGGGGCTGGGACCCAGGTGGTGCGTGTGTGGGGACTTACTCCTTCTCCCCGGTCAGCTTGGCGATATATTTCACCTGTTCCCGGAGCTTGTTTCCCAATTTCTCATTTTCGATCCTGTAGTAAGAAAACCCACAGCACTGATCCCCAGACGCCCAGGAGGATGAATATGGGTGTTCGGGGCCAGCAAGGCTTCTGCTGGGCCCTAGACCTCCCTGTTTGGCCCCAAGGCCCTGAGCTGGCACTTTGCCAACACAGGGCAGTGATGCGGCCACGTCATGCAGAACTCCTGTGCAGGCCCCATGATGCTGTGCTGTGAGGGGATGCGGCAGAGTCTCCCCAGGTCGGAGGGGAACATGCCCCACGCAGGGGCCGACCTGCTCTCCAGGCCACTCCGTTCTCTACGGCTTCCCTGGTCAGCAGGACTTTCTGAAGCTGTCAGTCATCCAGACTTTCCCACTGTATGCCAGTGTGTGGCTGTTTGTGCGCACATGTGTGTGAAATGTATGTGGTGTGGTGTGTGTGATGCAGTGCGCATACAGTGTGGTGTTTGTGTGAGGTATATGTATGGGGAGTGTGTGAGGTGAGTGTGTAAGGTATGTGTGAGGTGAGGGTGTGACATATATGGTGAGGTGTGTGGTGTACTGTGGTGTGTGTATATGTGTGATGTGATGTGCAGAGAGTGCGGTGTTTGTGTGAGGTATGTGAGATGTATGTGTGGTGTATACATGGTGTGGTATGTGATGTACATGTGGTGCATATGTGTTGTATGTGTTTGTGTGAGGTCTGTGTGTGATATGTGTGAGAGGCGTGTGTGGTGTATATGTGTTGTGGTGTGCATATAGTATGGTGTTTGTGTGAGGTATGTGTGGTATGTGAGGTGTGTGGTGTATTATGGTATGTATGTGTTGTGTTCGATGTGGTGTGCATATGGTATGGAGTTTGTGTGAGGTCTGTGTATGAGGCGTGTGTGACATGTATGGGGTGTGGTGTGTGTCTGTTGTGTGTTGTGTCTGTGCTGAGTGGTGTGCAGTGGAGTGTGTGACACACTACTCGTGGGCACAGCCCGTCCGTCCCCTTACTTCTGCTCTTTTGCCCACTGCTCCATGTCGCACATGATCTGCTCATTGTCTTGGTGGACCCTGCAGGTCTCCTTGGTTTTCCGCGGGCAACAGACCTTGGCAGAAGAAAACAAGAGGCAAGAGTTCGGGCTGGGCTCCTTTCCCTCCCAATTCCGGCCTGAGCTGGAACTCCCCAGGGGCCAACTATGTCCCGCAGCGCAGCCGGCATCCACATTACAGCGGCTTTCTGGCAAGGCGATCCGAACACCAGCCATAATTTTCATCTCAGTGTCTTAAATTAGCTTGTTTCCCTCCATCTGAAAGCAGAATGATTCTTTACTCTGAGTCACACCTGAAGAGATGAAGATGCTCAGAGATTACTTCTGGCTCTGTACTCAAGAATTACTCCTGGTGGTGCTTAGCGGACCATATGATAGGATGCCGGATATTGAACATAGGTTGGCCGATGCAAAGCAAACGCACTCCCAACTGTACTATCACCCGGCCCGAAAGTAGAATGATTCTATTTAGAATGATTTAGTGGTGGTGTTGATGGTGGTCTTGGTGTGTGTGTGTGTGTGTGTGTGTGTGTGTGTGTGTGTGTGTGTTCGTGTGCATGAGCGTGCATGCATGTGTGCTGATGTGCGTATCAGAATTCAGCCACTATTGATTTATATGGAGACACATTTGAGCACCCCAGATCCCCCCGATAACCTAGTGCATGATACCAAATAGGAACATCCCACAGCTGAAAAGCAGGTGAGATGCCCTGAAGCCAGTTTTGGTCCTAATTAGAGGGAGCTTCCCCAAGTCCCACTCGGTGTGCTCAGGCATCACCCCCAACAAGCTCCATCTGGCGTCCAGGGGGTCATGGGATGCGCTGGGCGGGACCAGGAGGAAAGCGGGGACGGGGCGCCCACCTCCTTGCCGTCCATCATAAGACTCTCCTTCAAGGCCGTCATCTCCTCCTGGAACGCTTTCAGCTGCTTCTCTTTACACGCCAGCATCTGGAGGTCAGCCTGGTGCTGCTTCTGCCACTGAAGCACTTGGTTGCTCATGTCCTCCAGCCTCTTGTCGAAGGCCTGCACCTGCTCAGGAGGGCAGAGTGAGGAGGGTCCACGCCACCGGCGGGGGCGCCTTCCCGGCTCCCGGGCGGAGTAGTCTCCTGCGGCCGGCAGAGGGCGCCCCCTGCCCCGAGCGCTGCGGGGAACGCGGCGCCGCGAGTTGGGGCAGGGCTGCGGCTCGGGCGGGCGGCGGGAGCGTCGGTTCCGCGGACTCCTCACCTCTATCTCGCTCTGCTGGTGGAAGCTTTGCAGCTTCTTTAATTCCTACGTTGACCTTTTTCATCCTTTCCTCGTAAATGACGATTTCCCCTTCCAGCTTGTTCCTTCT
Source organism: Cryptotis parvus (assembly GCA_021461705.1). Lineage (NCBI taxonomy): Eukaryota > Metazoa > Chordata > Mammalia > Eulipotyphla > Soricidae > Cryptotis > Cryptotis parvus. The sequence goes on from JAJIBD010003986.1 coordinate 36,863, forward strand.
TTCGTGGGCTATCAGCAAGCTTCGATGCAGGCTTTTCGTCTCCGTGGTGGCATTATTGAGCTTGCGGTAAAGACAGACGGGGCGAGAGTGGGCCCCCTGGGCCTGGCTCCTGTGCTGTGCACGGAGACGCGCCCAGTCTCCCCCTGCTCCGTCAGGAGGGGCGGAGCCGGTCACCTGTGCAGTGCCCGGAGGGAACCCCGCGGGTTCACCGCGTCACTGCTCCCCCCCACCCCTTCTTCTTTCCAATCCTATGAGCGGATGCGGCAGGCTTGACCCGCAGAGACGGTGCTCAGGGATCACTCCTGGGTGATGCCTGGGATGTCTGGGATGGACCCCAGGTGGCCACGTGCAAGGCAAGCGCCCTGCCCGCTGCTCCAAACCTGGGGGCTGTCACACCCTCCTTCGCCACCCCCTGCTTGGCGGCCAGGGCCGGCCCACCTTCTCCAGGGTCAGCGCCAGCTCCTCTCTGCAGGCGGCCGACTTCCGGCACAAGTCCTCGTGCTGCTCCTTGCTGATGGAGTTCTGGTGGCATTGCTTCTCCCGGCTGCTCGGCCTTCTCCAGCTGCGCCTGCATGTTCTTGAAGGTCTCCCTTGTAAGAGGCGATCTGTGGGGAAGGGCGAGAGCAGAGCTCGGAGTCCCCCTGTGTGTCTCAGGGAAGGCACCGGAGCTGGCATCTGGCCCGCACTCGAGGGAGCGGCGGGGTCTGTGGCTAGGCCGGGCCTGGGGCTGGCTGCGAGCAGGGCTCCGCTGCCCGGAGACGGAGACGGACCAGGGCCCACCTCCACGCACCTGCTGCCCTGCGCCTCGGAGGAAAGACCAATGATCTGGGCTGAGCTGCGGGTCCAGGGAGGGCACAGGGAGGCTGGGACTGGGAAGAGGAGCCGGCAGAAGGCTCTGGACTAAACCAGTCTGTCCAGAGGTGACCCTTGTGCGGGCCGCTGCACCCAGTCCTCTCTTTAAGAAGACAGGCAGAGGGCCAGGGTATGAGACAGACAGTTCCAAATGGCAGGGCTTGGCCCAATGCTGCCGCTGTGACTGACCAATGGAACCTTCTTTTTTTATTTGCCACACCCAGCGATGCTCAGGGCTTACACCTGGCTCTGCACGCAGGAATCACTCCCTTACAGTGCTCAGTGGAACATACAGTATGCTGGGGACTGAACCCGGCTCACACTCAAGGCAGTCGTCTCCCTGCTGTGCTATCACTCCAATGCCCCCAATGGACATTTAAGCGGCCCCCCTGGGTTACCCACGATGGCAGACCTGCCTGTGGAAGGAAGTTTGTTTCTACAGTGTTTCCGCAGAACTTAGAAAGACTTAGGAACCGTCCTGAGCACCACCTACTTCCACCTCTTTTCAAGTCAGTTCCATAGCTGAGAACCCATCCAGGGGAAGATCCGGCGAGGCGGTGGGGGACCCCAGGTGTTCAACGGGGGCAGCTGGTGCGGAGCGTGGCGGATGCACTCCGTCGCTTCGCCTCCCGGTAGTGCTCCTCTCAACACCCTCCGGCTGCGGGGTTCAACCTCCTCACTTAGGGAAGGTGCTCTCTGCTCCTGCCCTTCACCCACACCCAGCTCTTATAATCCTGTTTGCTCTTCTGGTTCAACTCGCCGAAGCTCAATGGGAAAAGGTGACCCTTGACCACAGGACACTTGTCCGTCTCCAAGCAGTACAGGGAAGAATCTGCGGCATGATCAATGCTTCTTGCTGTCCCCTTGTGTTCATTTCTGGAACTGCAGACAACCAAAGCACTCTGGACTCTGCAACCACCAATTCCAGTTAGCATGAACTCTTATTTAAGGAGTGCTTGAAGTATAAGTGCACGGGGAAGTGTTTGAATTACACATGAACTGAATGCATAGTTCAGAAATGTGCCTTTAAACATTGAAGACTGAGGTCCAGAGACATGTTTAGGGGAAAAGCCTTGCATATGGCTGACCCTGGCTTGATCCCTAGCACCACAACTGATCCTTGGGCACTACCAGGAGTGACCCCTAAGCACAGAACTAGTGGTAGACCTGAGACTGCTGGGTGTGGCTCCCAAAACAAATCAAACAAAAATATGATGAACTCAAGTTTCAAGTCTGCGCCTTAAACTTAGCAGTGGATATTCACAGTATAGCTCAAGCAGATGGATCTAAGGGTAAAGGACCCTGGCTCAGCCACTTAATTTCCCTGAGTCTCAGTTTTCTGCAAATTGGAATGAGCTTAATTGCTTCATAGTGTTGTTGTGATCATCAGATAGTATTATGTGTGCAAGAAGGGGTCAGCTAGGAGGAAGCCCCACTTGTAATGTGCGTGGTCACGCTGAACACACAGTCATCCCACTCCATAATTCACGTGGGGGACAGGGTTCTACTTCTGGTCTGGAAGCAGCAAATGCTGAATGCTGTCCTAGGCATTCTAGAATCTGCATTTCCCATGTGCGACACAGACACAGAACCGGACTCTTTGGGAGTTTTCTTAGTAACTGCTCAGTGCCTGGCCTTTGGGATCTTTCTGATTACACTTTGATTATCTTTTGACCCCAGGAATTAGTGAGCTGAAAAGTATTACGTTAGGCTTCTGAGCCGATATTTACATGCTGGAGGGGAAACTATTCTGAAAGATGGAATAGTTTGGTCTTGTCAATATAGAAGTACTTTTTTTTTTGGGGGTGGGACTTCTGTAAAACATGGACCAAAAGGGTCTTTTTATTCATTACAGCATTATTCACAACTCAGGTGTTGAAGAAAGGATGCCAGATAAAGAAACTTCGTGGCACATCTACACAAAGGAGTATTACTCGGTGAGGGGAAAGGTGAAATCATGCAATTTGCTCCATGTGGAGGGAGGTGGAGAGGAGCGTGCTGGAGGGAGGGGCAGACACAGAAGGCCCTCCCTCTCATATACGGGCTATGAAGAAACAAAGGAGGGGAATAACAAACGCCCCAAGGAACAGGAACTAAGAAACTAAGAATGGTCCTTGGTTGGAAGCTGCCATGGGAGGGAGGAATGGGGGGCACTGGGGCAATGGTGGAGGGAGGCAGACATTTTGGTGGGCATGCTGGATTGGGTTATGTGTGAAACGTGTCTTTACCAGTGTTGTAACCCACAGTATGTGTATATAGATAGATATTTATATCTATATCTATAATCTGTATCTATATCTATCTATATCTAATCACTTGATCACTTGATCACTTGAATCCCGTTATTCATCGATTTTCTCGAGCGGGCGCCAGTAACATTTCCATTGGACCCTATCACGTGCCAACGTAGCCCAATGGCATCTGGTTGATTCAGGAATACGAAGAGCCTCAAACCATTCCTTCAGTGTCTTTACAAGGAAGTCAGACCATCTTGTAGGTGGGCGGCCACATGATCTTTTGACACCCTGTGGGATCCAGTCGGTAACGGCTCTAGTCCAGCGGTCATCTCCAAATCGCATTACATGTCCAGCCCATCTGATTTTCGATGCCTTGGCAAATGAGACAGCGTCCCTGATTCTAGAATAGCGACGGAGGTCAGAACTCCGGATTCCTTCTCTCACTTGAGTGAGGTGTGATATTCCAAGCATAGCTCTTTCGATTCCTCTCTGGGAGACCCGAATAGCATTCTCATCCTGCTTTCCTAGGGCCCAGGTCTCTGAGGCGTATGTTAATGCAGGGAGAATGGTGGAGTCGAAGAGATGTGCCCGAGCCGGAGGTTCTTTGTCCTTTTAGCTATTTCTTCGATGCCTTTGAAGGCATTCCATGCTGCTCTCTTCCTCCTGCGCAGCTCAGGTTTTAGGTCGTTCATCATGTTGACTTCTCGACCTAGGTACACATAACTGCTGCATTCAGAGATGTTTGTTCCATTGAGAGTGAATGGGGCCTCAGGAACTAGTTCATTCTTCATGAACAATCTATATCTATTATTTTATGTTTATTGTATAAAATAATAAAATATTTTATAAAATAATACATTTTATTAACACAACACTACTTTTATTATTCTATTTATATTTTATATTATTATATTTATATTTTATATTATGTATATATTGTTTTGTATATATATAAAATAATAACATACTTGCCAAGGAATCAGGGGTGAGGAAGAGAAGGAACCTGGGGATGTTGGTGGGGATTTCTCCTGGGGCTCAGGAGAGTTATTTTATTATTTTACTAAATAAAAAATAATAATAATAGAATAACCATTTTAAAAATAAAATATCTCCATACCCAACGAATGGAGATGTTACTGGCGTTGACTCAAGCAAATTAATAAATAACGGAAGACAAGTGATACAAGTGATACAAGTGAAATCCACAAAGGTCTAGAAAACTGGGACTTCTTAAAAGTTATATGACCATCTTCTCAGAAAGCTCATGAGAAATGAAAGAAAAACTGTTAGTACAGTAAGATGTCCAAATACAAAACCAACATGGGATGGAGCAGGTAGGGCGTTTGCCTTGCATGTGGCCAACCCAGGTTCAATCCCTGGCATCCCATATGGTCACCTGAGCCCCACCAGGAGTAATTCCTGAGCACAGACCAGGAGTAACCGATGCTGGGTCTGACCCAAAAAGACAACAAAAAAAGACAGAACCAACATATAAAAAAATCATCTTTATGGTTCAAAATAATTATAACGTAGAGTAAAAAATGCTCTAGGACAAAAGTGATGGAAACAACCTTAAGATAGATTGTCCCGACTTAAAAATTGAAACTTGGGATGGAGCGATAGCACAGCAGGTAGAATGTTTGCCTTGCATGCGGCTGACCTGGGTTTGATTCCTGTAATCCCATATGGTCCTCCGAGCACTGCCAGGAGTAATTCCTGAGTGCAGAGCCAGGAATAAACCCTGAGCATCACTGGGTATGACCCAAAAACAAACAAAAAAAAATTGAAACATGGAAGATTGATGAAAGAAAAAATCATTTTAAAATATAATGAAACCACATTCTTGTGACTAGTTGATTCAATATGTGGGGTATGCTTTGAAAAAGCTGAATGTTGCACACATAAAACTCGATTTCCAATAATTCTACGCCAACCCCTCTCCCCCCCCCCCACCACCTGGTGGCGCTCAGGAATTATTTCTGGCTCTGTGCTCAGGGATCACTCCTGGAAGGGTCGGGGCCATATGGGGTTCTGGGGATTGAACCTGGGTTGGCTCTGTACAAGGCAAGTGCTCTACCTGCTGTACTGTCTCTCCAGACCTGATTCCCACTAATTCTGAAATTAAAGCTTTGACTAGACTATCTTTCTTTGGAAAATGTGGTGACAGGACCCATTAAAATACTTCAGTAATATCCTGTATATTCAGAGATGTTCCTTGGGGGAATTGAGTGACTCAGCTTTCAAGTCTGAATCACCTCAAAGGAGAGATTCTTATCTGTTTACTCACCTCAATTTTCAGGTCTTGGGTGACTTTCTGGGAGTTGTTCAGTTTGCACATGGTGGCATCTAGCTGTGTTGTGACTTGTGTCATCTCAACTTTGAGCGCTTCCTTTTCCTCCTCCAACTTTTCACACAGTCCTTTAACTGCCCCCCACATCAAAGAACAAAGTCCAGTGTTAGCCCCCAGACCCCCACAAAGCCCCCCTTCCCCTTTCCTCACCCACAGCTCCACACTGTCCCACCAGTGTCTTTGGTCTCTTTCTACTCCTCCTTCCTTCTGTGCTGTGGCTTGAGCACTCGTGGCCTCTGGATCCCTCAAGATCCAGCGGGGCTCACGTCCAGAACCCCGACTTGCCCCACACTCGCCTCTCACCAGCTTTTCTTTCTTTTTTTTCTTCTTGCCGGATTGCCTCAAGCTCTAGCTCCTGAAACTTCTCCTTCTCTTTGCTCTTTTTCAGCTGATCCTGTTTATCTTCCAGTGAGTTTCTTGCCTTCTGGAAATCATCTTCTAGTTTGCTTAGGGCGGCGCCTTGCTCCCTGTTCTGAGGAATAAAGACTAGACTGAAAGACGGTCTTAAACTGTGCGGAGTTCGGGCCGGAGCGATAGCCCAGCAGGTAGGGCATTTGCCTTGCACGTGGCCGGCCTGCACCGGCCTGGGTTCGATCCCCAGCATCCCATATGGTCCCCTGAGCACCGCCAGGAGTAATTCCTGAGTGCAGAGCCAGGAGAAACCCCTGAGCATCACCGGGTGTGACCCAAAAAAGCAAAAACAAAAACAAAAACAAAACCCAAATAAATAAATAAATAAATAAATAAATAAATAAAATTTGGTTTAAACTGTGAGGAGTTTGGGAAGGACCATTCCCCACCCTGACCCCTGACCAGACAATTGTCCATAGGGAACAGCAGAAATAAATACGGGAATAACCCCTTGTTAGCAGGTGCATGAAAGATGTTTCCTCCATCTTCAGTGACATTTTCTTCCTCCAATTAGGCAAAACAATGAATTTTACGACTAGATCTAGTTCTACAGCAGCAATGTTTCCCCTAAGTCTTTCCACATCCAGCTTATTCAAATGCAGTTAAAAAAAAACTTAGGAAAGCACCAAGAGAAGAATTCAGAGATCAAAGACTTTAAATGGAATGACAAGAATAGCCTCTGATCCAGGGAAAAGGTTTTACCCTTTAATTATTATTTTTTGTTTGAGGGGGATTGAGGCCTTCTAAAGCATGCTGAGGCTGTACTGGTGACTCAGTCAATGGTGTGCTATTTCCGCCCCCTCCTCCCTTTGGCTAATTTTGATTTTTTTTTTTTTTTTGCTTTTTTTTGGGTCACACCCAGTGATGCTCAGGGGTTACTCCTGGCTCTGCACTCAGGAATTACTTCTGGCGGTGCTCGGGGACCATATGGGATGCCGGGGATCGAACCCAGGCCGGCACAGGCCAGCTGTGTGCAAGGCAACGCCCTACCCGCTGGGCTATCGCTCCAGCCCCCTTTGGCTAATTTTGAAGCTTAACCCAAAATTAGAAAATGCTTATTTGCGTATACGATCGGGAGCCTAACGGCTGGTGTAACGCTCTGCTGAAAATTCTGGGAAATCTGTTTGCCATGGATCGTTTGTGGCATCTTCCTGGATGAAGACTCATCGACCTGATCTTCAGTAAACGTGCGAGCTGGCTGCCCCTGGGCCCCCATACCTGCTGCTGAGTGGCTTTGACGTGATCCAGCAGCTCGTTCAGCTTTAAATCCTGCGCTGCCAGTTTACTCTCAAGCTGTCTCTTTTCCTTTTCTGATTTTTCGAGATTTCTCAGCGTTCCACAGAGCTCTGATGACAGCTCCTCTATTTGTTTCCTACAGCAAAATGACAGCGTCACTAGGGCCCCCTCCAGTGATGGTGGGGACAGACCTGGAGTGGGTTCCCGGGATCTTGCTGTCTCCCGGCTGCTGCCCACCGTGGTCCCCCTCACACACTCTGGCTCGACTCCGTACCTGTTGCATGTGAGTTCCTCTTCAGACATTAGCGCCTCCTCCTGCAGCTTCTGGCGGTCTCTCTGGAGCTCCTGGATGGTAACTTCCTTCTGCTGCTCCAGGAAGATGCAGTTTTGCAGTTTTTTCTGGGTGTCATCCAGCTCACCTTTGGTCAGTATCGTCTCATCTTGACATTCCGCTAAATGCTGAGCTGCAGAAGGCGCGAGACAAGCCGGGAGAGTGTTGGGGAAGGTCTGTGAGAGCTCAGCCTTTCTCAGAGAGCAGCTCACGAGTCTGTTCTGTGACCCTTTCAATTCCAATCTGGCCCTCCTTTCTCTCCATCTCTTTTGTCCCTCCTAATGGCTCTCCGACTATGCTCCAGCCATGGGTTCCTTCTTGATTAAACTTAAACAAGTTGGTAGCAATGGCCCAGAATCTCTTTGTGATTTGGGACAAATACTGACCACAAGGAGTCCATGAAGGGAGAGTGACCAGTCCCCTCAGCAACCACAAAACTGTAGTGGTGAATTTGTAGCATCTTGAACACAGGGAGCCACAGCCTGTGGAGGCAAGCTCGCCTCGAGTGGGATTATGGCGGAACAGAGGCTGGGCTGGGCCTTAGAAGCAGCAGGAGGAAGAGAGCTCCATGTGTGGGCGGCCTTAAGTGGACACATGGTACAGGGAGGCAAGGAATGCAAGGAAAGGTGGAAGAGAACAGGGGCCATTGGGAAGGTCCCAGCGAGGAATATTGGGAGCAAAGCTGAGGAAGAGGAGGGCCAGAACGGGACTCAGATTGACTCTGGGAGCCTGACAGAAAGGGTTACACTTTGTGTAGTGGATTCCTGAGTGAAGGAGGGAGCTTTAGGAAAACGGGAATGGGTTAGAATGGAGAAATCCTTCCTATGAAATCCGTTTGGCCCAGGTCCTCGCCTCTGCTGGGTAAGAAGCTTCTTATTGGGTTTCTCTATGGCAAACATGTCCCCACATCCAACCATTTCTACTTCCAACAGCCTCTCCCTCCAGTCCCTCCTGCAGTCTCTCAGCCCGGAGCCAGGGAGAAGAACGGCTTCCTGTGGAAACCACTGTACATCTTGGGAGAGGAAAAGGGATGATTTAGAAAAAAACAAACTGGGGAAGATATTGGTTTGGTTTAGGGACTTTTAAGTTAGAGGGGAAGGTGGGTGGCCCAGGTGGAGCTAGTGGTAAAAACATGTCTCAGGGGGGCAAATGCAGCCACATGGCGAAGAGGAGACGGATGAACGACAACTTCTTAATTCCAGAACATTTTCATGACCTCCACTCCCAAGATCCTGTGTCCAAGGCAAGAAGTGTGGTGACCTCTGAGGCAATTTCTGCAGAGGGGCAAGGCCCCCCCAGAGTGCATGAGGCACAGGGAGAGCTGGGGAGGGAAGAAGGGAATGCGGGATGGGGTGAGGGTTCCCACAGGATTGGGAGTGGGAAGTGTTGTGCAAAGGAGAAAGAACACAGCAGAGCCCTGTCCTCTGGGTGATGGGGATAGAAACTGCGTCTGAGGACATGGCGAGTGGCCACAGTTTGATTTCTAGAACTGAGGCGGTGTCCTGAGGGGTCAGAGGATGACTGGGTGTGGTTTGTGCTGTGCGTGTCAGGTGGGATGGTGAAGTCTGAGCAGATGGTGGAGGAGGAGCTGGCAGGGTTGTTTCCAGGGAGGGGGGGTCGGGGGAGCCCCTGGTGGAATGCGTGGGGCTCCGCAGGGCTCCCCACCTGCCAGCATCTGCTGCTGCCGGGTTTCTTCCAGACACACCGTCAGCCTCTGGATCTCGGCTCGCAGCACCTCACACTCGGCCACCTTGCACTTGGCTTTCTCAAGTTCTTGCTTCTTCTCCTCCAGCTCCATCTCTTTTTCATGAGGGTGCTCTGAAGCTGGGCCAGTTCTTTCTCCAGCTGGTGTCGCATTTCATCTTTTTCTTGGAGGAGCTAAGGAAACAGAAATGTCCATAGGAAGGCAGGCCTGAGCAGTGCCTCCTGGGCAAGGCTGTCCTGAGCCCTGTTCCGGCACCATCTCTCGCCTCGCTATGAGGCTTCTGTGGCCTCCCTGCCTCCCTCCCTGAGGTCCTGGGGAGTTCTCAGATGACAAGTCTCCAAAATGCAAGTCAAGTCTTGGGATGCCTCTGCTCTGCCCCCTCCCATGGCTTCCTTACAGCCATGATCTGACCCCTGGCTACCTGGCTGGCTTCCCCTGTGTCTCCTGAAATACTCTGGACAAACCCTCTGAGAATCCTCTGCCTACTTGAAATATTCTTCCACATGGTTGCCTGGATGGCCCCCTCACTTCATTCAGTTCTCTGCCTTAGCACAGAGGCCTTCCCCGACCACCCTGCGGTGACATACAGCTCCAGGGCCCTTTCAGTAATGTCCAACATGGCGCTGTTGACTGTTCCTCTCACTGCCAGACACAAGCTATGGGGTCATGTGAGGAGGTGGCAATTTTTTCCAGAGAATCAGAATAGCATTACTTATTTTTATTTCTAGCAATAAAGGGTGCTAGAAATAAACAGCCCGGCTCGTGTGGCACAAGCGGCTGCACAGTTCATCAATAAATGCTGGACTTAGAGATGCCTACAAGAGTATGCTACCTGCACGGCAGAGCCTGGCAAGCTACCCATGTTGTATTTGAAATGTCAAATACCAGTAACAATTATAGACCTCATTCCAGAATGGATTGAGGCTCTTTATGTTCCTGGAGCAAGCAGATGCCCTTGGGCTCTACTAGCATGAGACAGGACATATGGAGATGTTACTGGGGCCCGCTCGAGCAAATCGATGATGAACGGGAACACAGTGATGACAGTGATTCTAGCAATGCTTTTCTTTTTTTTTTGTGTCACACCTGGTGATGCTCAAGCATTAGTCCTGGCTCTTTACTCAGGAATTACTCCTGGCGGAGCTCTGAGGACCATATGGGATGCCGGGATTGAACCTGGGTTGGCTGCATGCAAGATAAATGCTCTACTGCTATGCTATTGCTCTGGCCCCTTTATTTTATTTTTAACTTTTATTGTACTACCTTGAAATAGACCAGAACTGTTCATGATTTTTAGTCATAGTGTTCCAGCACCCATTGATGAGGTGGCCCAGCACCCTTCCCTGAGGGGTTCAGCACCCTTCCCTGAGGGGGCCCAGCACCCATTCCTGAGGGGGCCTAGCACCCTTCCCTGAGGTGGCCCAGCACCCATCCCTGAGGGGGCCCAGCACCCTTCCCTCAGGGGGCCCAACACCCTTCCCTGAGGTGGCCCAACACCCCTTCCCTAAGGGGGCCAGCACCTTTCCCTGAGGGGGCCCAGCACCCATTCCTGAGGGGGCCCAGCACCCATTCCTGAGGGGGCCCAGCACCCTTCCCTGAGGTGGCCCAGCACCCATTCCTGAGGGGGCCCAGCACCCATTCCTGAGGTGGCCCAGCACCCATTCCTGAGGGGGCCCAGGACCCATTCCTGAGGGGGCCCAGCACCCATCCCTGAGGGGCCCAGCACCCATCCCTGAGGGGGCCCAGCGCCCATCCCTGAGGGAGCCCAGCACCCATCCCTGAGGGGGCCCAGCACCCATTCCTGAGGGGCCCAGCACCCATTCCTGAGGGGGCCCAGCACCCTTCCCTGAGGGGCCAACACCCTTCCCTGAGGTGGCCCAGCACCCATTCCTGAGGGGGCCCAGCACCCATTCCTGAGGGGGCCCAGCACCCTTCCCTGAGTGGCCCAGCACCCATTCCTGAGGGGGCCCAGCACCCATTCCTGAGGTAGCCCAGCACCCATTCCTGAGGGGGCCCAGCACCCATTCCTGAGGGGGCCCAGCACCCATCCCTGAGGGGCCCAGCACCCATTCCTGAGGGGGCCCAGCGCCCATCCCTGAGGGAGCCCAGCACCCATTCCTGAGGTGGCCCAGCACCCATCCCTGAGGGGGCCCAGCACCCATTCCTGAGGGGGCCTAGCACCCATTCCTGAGGGGGCCCAGCACCCCTTCCCTGAGGTGGCCCAGCACCCATTCCTGAGGGGGCCCAGCACCCATTCCTGAGGTGGCCCAGCACCCATCCCTGAGGTGGCCCAGCACCCATTCCTGAGGGAGCCCAGCACCCTTCCCTGAGGGGGCCCAGGACCCATTCCTGAGGGGGCCCAGCACCCATCCCTGAGGGAGCCCAGCACCCATTCCTGAGGTAGCCCAGCACCCATTCCTGAGGGGGCCCAGCACCCATTCCTGAGGGAGCCCAGCACCCTTCCTGAGGTGGCCCAGCACCCTTCCCTGAGGTGGCCCAGCACCCATTCCTGAGGGGGCCCAGCACCCTTCCCTGAGGTGGCCCAGCACCCTTCCCTGAGGTGGCCCAGCACCCATTCCTGAGGGGGCCCAGCACCCATTCCTGAGGGGGCCCAGCACCCATTCCTGAGGTGGCACGTGTGTGAGGTTCTTAGTGTCTAGAACACTGTTGCAGTTGTGAAGGACCAGAAAGAAGCGCTTTCACCACCTGTTTGCTTGTCCTGTCCTCCCGATCCTTCCACTTCTCAGGGCGAGTCTCTGAACTTCGCTCCATACAGGACTTACACTCTGGCCTGACAAGCCTAGCATGGAATCGCTTTTTTGGCGGCCTGGGGGCGACGCCGAGGAGCCACTCCTGGCTCTGCACTCAGGAATCACTCTGGGCGGTGCTGGGGACTCTGACAGCCGGGATGGAAGGCGGGGGCTGTGTGCGAGGCAACGCCCTCCCGCGGCCCTCTCAGGGCTCTCGCGGTGACGGCTGCCGTTGGACCAGCGCCAGCACAAACGCCCGCCCGCCCCTCCTTTCTGTTCCGGCTCCCTTGGGCGGCCCTGCGCGCGCTTGGCGTCGGTGGGCCACGCCCGAGCCCACTCGCCTCACCTTGTCCTTCTTCAAGCCCAGCTTCTGCGTCTCGGCCACCTGGATCTGGAGGTCCTGCAGCCGCCGCTGGAGGCAGCTGATCTCCTGGTCCTTCCTGCCCACGTGGGCCGAGGTTTCCCCCTCCGCTGCTCGTGCAGGTCCAGCTCCAGCTTCATCACGTCTGCGCCCCCACAGACAAGCCCTGGCTCAGACGCCCCGCCACTTCCGGCCGGCTCCCAGCGCCGCCCGCCGCCCGCTTTACCCTTCATGATGGCTTTCTTCTGCTGCGACACGGTCTCCAGCTCCAGGCGCAGGTCCTTGACGAGGTTCTGGTACTCCTCCACGTGCAGGCACTGGCTGTCTTTCTGCTCCTGCAAGCGCTTCAGGATCTGGGGAGACAGGAGGAGCCGGCCGCGGCGGGCATGGAGGGAGACTTTTCTAGAACGCTGAGTCCAGGCAGGCAGGGCAGGGTCGGAGCAGGGCAGGCCGGAGCGACAGCACAGCGGGGAGACGTTCGCCTTGCACGTGGTGGATGGGGGCTTCGATCCTCGGCATCCCATATGGTCCCCGAGAAATGGGGTTCGTGTTGGAGTGATGACGGTGTTCTGACCCCCTGGTTTGGTGACTATACCGAGTACCAGTGACTGAGGCGGTCAGTGAGGAGTTTGGTTTGTGTTTTGGGGTCGCACCTAGCGGTGCTCAGGGTTTACTCTAGGCTCTATGCTCAGGGATCACTCCTGGCAGTGCTTGAGGGACTATATGGAGTCCTGGGGATTGACCAAGGTCAGCTGCTTGTGAGGCAACTGTCTTAACCGTTGTTAAGCTTCCTTTCTGGCTCTTAAATGGGGGATTTTATGATAGGCCATTAATACTGCAATAAAAAACTAAAACAGGAATAAAAGAAAAGTTTCTGTTAACTCCCCACCCTCAGAATGCATTGAAAGCAAGGTGCCCTTTCTTCTCCAGCAGTTTTAAGGAACTCTGGCTGTGCCAGGCTCTGTCCAAGGTCTTGGGGTGCTGGAGCAAATGGAACAGACACTAGTCTTTGCTCCTGGAGCTGACTTTATGGCTGAGTGCCAGATACAGAGTTTAGCAAGTAGCAACTTACAGTCCCCTTTCCCCCTGCTCCCCACCCCGCCCTTTTTGGTCACGCCTGGAAGTGCTCAGGGCTTCTCCAAGCTCTGCACTAGGAATTGATCCTCGGTGGGCTTAAGGGACCATAGGGATGCCGGGATGGTATCTGGATTGGCTATGTGCAAGGCAAGTGCTTCCCCACTACAGTCTCTCCTGTCCCTGCATGAACAAAACATTTGAGGTTGGTATGTGTTTTGGAAAGTAGTAAAAGAGGAAAGAGGTGAGGGGTGAGGGGTGTGATTTCTGTTTTTGGGTCACACCTGGAGGTGCTCAGGGCTTACTCCTGGCTCTGAGTTCAGGGATCACTCCTGAAAGGGCTGGGGAGCTAAATGGGATGCCAGAGATTGAACCCGGGTCACCTTATCTGCTTTATTACCTCTCTATACCCCAGGGGCTGTGACTTGAAATAGGACAGATGGGTTGGTCTCACCGAGAAGGTAGCCTCACTGAAGGAAGCTACAAAGTTCAATACTGAGTCCCTCATTCATCCTAACACCCCATGAACCATTCTTGGAATGCTTTTATATGTTGTCTGTCCTCTTTGCCAGCTTGTAGCTGTTTTAGCATAAGCTGGTTTGCTAATAAATCTTCCTTGCCATAACTTCAAGTTCAGTGACTGACTTCCTGAGAGGAAACCTAAGCTAGGTCTGACTAGTGAGATGGTGCAAATCTTGGTGTCTGTTTACATGATGTAGACACTTATTCATAATTAGAATAAATATTTGAACTGACTTTGGATTTTTTTTTTTTTGCTTTTTGGGTCACACCCGGCAATGCTCAGGACTTTCTCCTGGCTCTACACTCAAGAATTACTCCTGGCGGTGCTCGGAGGACCATGTGGGATGCCGGGGATCGAACCCGGGCTGGCATGGGCCAGCCGCATGCAAGGCAAACGCCCTACCCTCTGGACTATTGCTCCGGCCCCTGACTTTGGAGTTTGAAAACAGTAAATTTGAATTGCTTTCTCTGAGTTTGCTACTTTACTATTTTAGCCGGAAATGAGACATTTGGATGGTCTGCTGACTTTCGCATGAGAACTTGTCTTGTTGGGGTTTACTATGAAACACAGGTTAAGAGAAGCAGAGACTGACACATGGTGTGGAGAAGAAAAGGTGGTTTACAATCCAAAATTCGGTTTCCTAATTAAATACTGACAGAAAACATGCTGGGACTAAGAATATATTATATATAGTAACCTTTTTTTTTTTGCCTTTTTGGGGGGTCACACCCCGGCAATGCTCAGGGGCTACTCCTGGCTCTGCACTCAGGAATTACTCCTGGCGGTGCTCGGGGGACCATATGGGATGCTGGGGATCGAACCCAGGCCGGCAGAGGCCGGCCGCGCAAGGCAAATGCCCTACCCGCTGGGCTATCGCTGGGCCCCTATATATAGTATCCTTAAGGCCAACTAAGGACCCACATATAATGTATAAACTGTGGGAGAAAATATGCAAGAAAAACTCAGAATCTAATTCAATGTGGCTGGACCTTACCAGAAAAAAATAAGCAAAGGTTATCCCACCTTTTTGATGTCTTCATAATCTTCCGAGGAGTCAGGAGGGATGTCTGTGAACTGCTGTATATGAAGCAAATTCTGTTTGTAATTTTATTAGAGCCTCTTCACGTTCCAGAACCTACATCCGAGAACACGGGTCAGTTGTGCCGGATGAGCCAGTGACACGCTTTAGCACAAGGACTATCTTTTTTGGGCACTCTTTCATTTATCTACCAAAGTCTGCCGTAACATTCTGTAACTTATCATACTCTTTTTTTTCTTTTCTTTTTCTTTTTTTTTTTGGGGGGCCACACCTGGCAATGCTCAGGGGTTACTCCTGGCTCTGCACTTAGGAATTACTTCTGGCAGTGCTCAGGGGACCATATGGGATGCCAGAGATTGAACCCGGATCAGCAGTGTGCAAGGCAAACACCCTACCCACTGGACTATCGTTCTGGCCCCATCACACACTTTTTGAACTAAGGCTTCTTCCTGTGGAGTTGGTACTGGGAGCAGATGTCTTTCCCAAATGAATCTGACTTTCCCTAAGCAACAGATACTGGTTTGTCTCGAGTTTGGTAGGGACCCCACTGTGGACTTTCTCCTGGACCTGTGTGTGGTCCAATGAGGAGAAGGAGAAGAAGATTCTTTGGAAACTGTGGCAGAAAGATTTACCTAATCGATAAGAGGATGAGATCCAAAGTTCAAGAATTGAAAAAGTAAATTTCTTAGGAAGTGGAAAAATGTCATGTGCCTTCTGAAGCAAAACAAACCCAAAACCCTAATAACTAAAACAAACCAGGAAACTTCTGTTATTTATTGAAAATAACTAAAATGAAACTGAAATAAGGAGTGACAATCTCTTCACGTATTTTCATTCCACCAATCGGTGGAATAATGACACTATTGGCAATATCTGGTTAGCACTTGCGGTCAAAGACTTCAAAAAGACAAAAGGGGAACTGAATTGTCCACAGTATTCTTTAATTTACCCATATATTACACGCAACTTTCCATGTATCTCTTATAGAGCTGCTCAATTCTTTGACTTTACTGCATACTATTTTATAAATGGCTATTCTTTTATGTTAACTTATTTAATCAAATTTCCATGCATGGGTGCTGAGGTCACTGTGTGGAATATTTTTAAGATTCTTTAGAATCTCATATGTAGAGTGGGCTGGGGTGGACACATGCCAGGGAGCACATGTACAAAAGACTAAGGCAGGTTTACACAGTAAGAAGATACCAAGGCATCTATCTTCTTAAGAAATTCATCTATCTTCTTAAGAAATTCAGTTCTTAAGGAAGCAAGAACTTCAGTGTGTTTTATGAGAATGTTAATCATCAGGAATTTTTAAAAATTGTGCTTTAGTCGGTCACTTCCTTAAAACTAGAAGCCATGGGGCCGGAGCGATAGCCCAGCGGGTAGGGCATTTGTCTTGCACGCAGCCGGCCCATGCCGCCAGGGTTCGATCCCGGCATCCCATATGGTCCCCCGAGCACCGCCAGGAGTAATTACTGAGTGCAGACCCCTGAGCATTGCCAGGTGTGACCCAAAAAGCCAAAAAAACCCCCAAAAACTAGAAGCCATGACTATTTCCCATGGTTATTACCATTTATTGGTAATAGCATTTCATCTATCTATCTATCTATCTATCTATCTATCTATCTATCTATCTATCTATCTATCTATCTATCTATCTATCTATCTATCTATCTATCTATCTATCTATCTATCTATCTATCTATCTATCTATCTATCTATCTATCTATCTATCTATCTATCTATTCCATTTCCCCTTACACTTTATATAAACACGGTGATTTATACAGTTGTTCATGATGATATGTTACAGGCGTTCAAACTTCCAACACTAATGCCACCAGCATCACACCTTCCCTTTACTACTGGGTAATGACATTTCTGACAACTATGAAGCCCGAGACGAGTGATCCCTGCAGATGACAACCTTTAGCCTCTGAGTGTAGCAGGTAGTGCCATCTGGGTTTGCACAAAAGCATTCTAGAAAAATTCACATAAGGACAAAATCACCCAACAACACATTTCTCAGATGTCTTCAAATTGTTAAGTGATATCTGTTGGTTTAAGGACCTCAAAGACATGAGGTAAAAGAGATGACTGTAGGTATCTCTTCCCTTTTTACTTTGGGCGTCTCAGTAAAAGGCCCTTACCAAAGCATTACTGCAGCCCAGTTTGTTTCCGAGTTCCTGGATGAGATCATCCTGTTCGGAGACCTTATGCCACACTTCCGACAGACGTTTCAGGGTCTCCTGATGCTCATGAACCATGCAGGGGGAAGCAGGGGTCAGCATCTTGGCGTGATCACCCTTGTTCTTGGGCTCCTGGGATATTTAGAAATAATGTGTTGGTTTGTTCAGTTTAACTTCAGAATACCATGACTATGTCTGGGTGTATTATAAAAGTTTATGTTCACATATGCACACAGTGGATTCCTTAAAAATAAGGGGGAAAAAGCAACAAAGACATCTATATAGTGAAAGAAGTTCAAACTGTTCCTAGGAGAATCCATTGGAAAGTCCTTCTTCCATCTTAACCTACTAACTCAGGTCTCTTCCATGAGTCTGTGCTAGCAGGTTTGCTTCTGGAATTTTCCTCCAGTAATATTTTATGCAGATTTGTATGTGCACATGTGTACATGTGAATATAAAACTAATTATACATACACATGCATTCGTTAATAAATAGAATGATTCAATGAATATAAGATTTCATTCACAATACCAATTTCAACTATAACTTACCTAGAAATAAATTTAGCAAGAAATATAAACTCTATAAAAAAGTGGAAAATCCTAGTGAAGGAAACATAAGAAAGCTTGACACAAAGCAGAAGCATGTCATGTTTCATAGGTTTTGTCAATGTTTTTCAAATGGAAATTTCTTGAAGCTCTACATAAATTTCTTGAAGCTCTACATAATCTAAATTTTGCCAAGAAAAAAAATACACAAAAATGGCCAAGAAATACTGAAAGTGAAGAACCGTGAAAGAGGATCTTCTCGAAAAGGAGCTTTCAGAATATCTACTGTGAGTAAAACACTGACCGTGGTACAGGAACTGGGCACTGGGATGACTCTACATGCTGGCTCTTGAAGAACTATCTTATAGGAGACACAAAGCAGGAAGTGCAAAGGTGTAGGCCTACACAATTCATGGAAGGAATGACTTCCGGGTGAAAGACGAGGATTTTGGAGGAAGAGACTGGGCTGCCGCAGCCAACCAGCTAGGATCACGTCCACATGCTGGAGCTCCAGGCCGAGCCCCACCCCCACATGTCAAGTCCTACCTGACTGATGATCCCGCTGAGCTCCCCCTCCAGCATCTTCACTTGGCACTCCAGTAACTCAATGTTGCTCAGGGAAGTCTGGTATTTATCCCTGTAGAGATTTAAGCTCCTTTCTAGGGAGAGGATCCTGTCTCCAGCCAAGGCAAGTTGCTCCTGGGCCAACATGAGCTTCTCCCCTGTGTTATCATGACTTCCCATCTCCTCTTCATAAAGAATCACCTGTTGGGGTAGGGAAGGACCCAACACACCACACCTCAACCCACGAGCCTCCGAGAGCAAGAGCTACGGCCTCAAGAGCCCACGCAGAGGCAGCTTCTATCTTCTTGAGAAATTCAGGAAGCAGGAAGTTGCAGTACGTTCTATCAGAATGTTAATCACTAGGAACTTTTTAAAATTTGTGCTTTCAATGGTCACTTCCTTAAAACCACAAGTCATGTCTATTTCCCATTCTGCCTGGCTGGTATATGAATCTAATAAAGACTTGATGAATGGAAATGAGGGTGTACCATGCCATACTCTAAGACCTTGAAACACTAGCGTCCTCTCTTTTCTGGAATTCTCCAGAGGCCTAATTTAGAAGCGTCCAGCCCCTTATATGTGCAGGCCTTGTCAGTCAGGTTCCCTAGAGATGGTGGCAGAACATGACCTATAACCCCTCTGGGATTGACATGATCCTTATTTAGACTCCTTTTTGCTTTATCAATTAATTAGCCAAGCAACTGCCAGAGATTAGTTGAAAGCTCAAAAGCAATGTAGGCAAGAAGGGGTAGAAATCATCAGCTCCTCCCTCAAAGAGCTTTCAGACTTAAAATTTGCGGTGGGTGAGTGGGGGAGATGAGTTCTGAGTAGCAAACAGTTGCAGGGAGTTGAGGATGTAGACGCATTGGCTTAAAGAGTGCAGAGTGGAGGGTTTGAGAGCTGGAAGCTTGTCAGAGAGAACTTATTTTGGCTCCAATAAGCCAGTAAAGGTTTCAGAGAGGACCCCTTCTCCTGACCTAAGGTAACTCAAAAGCCTTTCATTTGAGCTTTTTTTTTTATGGAAAGAATCTTCTAGTGTGAGGTGTTTATTAGGTAAGGAGAAGTGCCGAAGAACATCCTGTGTTAAGATGGAACATCAGCTGTCTGCTCATTCTCCCTGACAGGCACCACTCAGTGGCACATGAGCTTGATCTTTGCTGGAGGGAAGAGGACAGGGCAAGGCCCCAGGACTGGTGGTTATAAGCCTCAGAAGCAGCCCTCAGTAGGGTCGGCTGGGACCGCTCTGAGCCTTGCCTCTCCCAGAGCTCTCCAGGACTGAATCCTAATTGCCCACCGTGAGAACCTTTATAGTGATTTTCCTTTTGGGAAATCTGCCTTTTCTTCCACTCACTTCTCCCACCCCTCATTACCGTGCTAACTCAGCTCTTGAGCTGACGGTTTGTATTCACCTCCATGTTTTAGGATCTGTGGTTGACGCCCCTGCTACAGACAGAATAAGGATGCTGGCGTGTAACAAAGGATTGGCAGAAGCCAGCAGAATGCCTGAAATAATTTTTTTCCAATGTGTTTCTATTATGGGGTTTGTGTTAGTAACTACTCATAGCCACTTGCTGAATCTTATATTAATTCTCTCTTCTATTAATTAGAACCTTGACTTTATTTGGGATGGCAACACACCTCACTAAAACATATTTTCTAGACTTCCTGGAAACTAGCTGCAGTTACTGTGACTAACTCTGGTCAGTGATGTGAAAGGAAAAGTGTTCTGTGGGTTTTGTACCTTTATACTCCTGTAATATCTATACTGATGATGGGGAACAAGGGTGCGATGGCTAGTGTCCCAGAAGCCAACTTAGTAACTTAGAGAATGGGAGCCAGGAGTTGTGATAGTGGGGTTGAGATTAGCCTGTTGTCCTGGAGCCATAGTACAGCGGGTAAGGTGCTTGCCTTGCATGTATATGGCCAACCTGGATTTGATCCCTGGCATCCCCTATGGTCCCTTGTACACTGCCAGGAATGATTCTTGGGTGCTGAGCCAGGAATGTGAATCCTGAGCATTGCTGGGTGTGGCCCCAAACCAAACCAAACCAAACAAAAAGGGAAAAAGAATAAAAAGAAAAAAAGAGATTAGACCTAAGGAATCTAGTGGCACATGCAGTCACCACCAGCCTGCATCCGCTCCAGCTTCTTTGGTATGTCAGAGAAATGCATCGCTGTAAGAAACTCTTACTTGATATTTTCTTATGAAGCCGCCAAAAAGAAGGAGCAACTCATTCAGAGCTACTTTATTGATGCTGGTTTAAGTTACAATAAATCAATTTTACCAGAGCTCTGCACCTTCATTAAAATGCACTTGTGTTCTTTGTCTCAGGTCATATTCTGTAGGATTAACTTTTCTGTATTTCTTTCTCTCGTACTCCTTTCCAGAAAATTCTATTAAGCATAAAGTTTCCTTTAAACATTCTTTGTTTGTTTTTTTTTTTTTTTTTTGGCCACACTGAGCAGTACTTGAAGGTCACTCTTGACCCTACACTCCGGAATTACTCCTGGCAGTACTTGGGGAATCAAACCCTGGTGGGCTGCATGCAAGCATGCAAGATGAACACCCTACCTGGAGTACTGTTGCTCCACCGTCCAGTCTCCACCCCCCAATTCTGTGTTCTTTTAGACCCCTTATAAACAGCTTGGAGTTACTGCTTAAGTAGTAGCACTAAGCATTGCTGAAGACAGTTCTTGGAATTTTATTTTTATTTATTTATTTATTTATTTATTTATTTATTCATTCATTTATGTATTATTTATTTTGGCTTTTTTTGGTTCACACCAAGTGATGCTCAGGGTTTACTCCTGGCTCTGTACTCAGGAATTACTCCTGGCACTGCTCAGAGGACTCCATATGGGATGTTGGCAATTGAACCCAGGTCAGCCATGTGTAAGGCAAATGCCCTACCTGCTCTGATGCTGGAATTTTATCTTTAAACAGAATAGAATCCAAAGACTCATCAAAAGATTATACACCATGACCAAGTAGGATTCATCCTGGGAATGCAAGGATGGTTCAACATTCACAAGTCAATGAACAAAATACATCATATCAATAAAATGAAATATAAAAACCATATGATCATATCAATAAATGCAGAGAAGGCATTTGACAAGATCTAACACATGTTTATGATAACAACTCTCCATAAAATGGGAATTGAAGGAACTTTCCTCAATATAGTCAAAGATATCTACCACAAGCCCATAGTGAGCATCATTCTCAATGGGGAAAAAAATAATGTCCCCCTTAAAACATTCTCTGTTGCTTCGTTTGGGGCACTGTGAAACTGTCTTCCCTAAGCTCCCTGCGAGATTCCTAGCCGGTGAGGCCTTAGTTCTGCAGGTAGGGGCCTTTACGGGACTTGCACAGGGATACCCCCGTCTTTACCTCGTTTTCTTTCATTTTGCAGTGATGGTGGAGCAGCACCAGGTCAGAAGTCTGCTTCTGCAGGACGGACTGATACTGCAGCAGGGAGCAGTAGGACGTCTGCAGCTCCTCCGTGCGGAACTCCAGCTCTTTCTGAAGGGCCAGCAGCTTTTTCTTCAGGCGCTGGAGCTGCTGCAGGTGACACTGTTTAGCGGGCTCCAACTCCACCTGTAACTCCTGGAACAATAGTTGGTACTTCTGACTGTGCTCGAGACTCAGTGTCCCCAAAAAGGCTTGTTTACTTCTTTGTTTGCTTTGGGGACTCACCCAGCAGTGCTCAGGGTTTACTCTGTGCTCAGGGGTCACTCTTGGTAGGGTCTGCGGGACCATATGGGGTGCCAGGGATCCACCCCTAGTCAGCTGTATGCAAGGCAAAGCACCTTACCCACTTTACTATCTTACTAGCTCTGTTTTATATACAAGTGTGACCATTGCAAAGCATACAACTCAGACTGGAGCACAGAGCTGTGCTACCATCATTATAGTTCAGTTTTAGTACATTTCTGTCATCTAAAATTATTTTCCTTATGGACCAGGGAAATAGCTGCAAGGGCTGGAGCACTTGGTCTGCATAGCCTAGGTTTGATCCCAAAGCACCAAGCACCTCTGAGCACGCTGGATGCAGCCTTTGGTCTATTTGTCATTCCTGGTCCTCCCTAGAGCCAGGTAACCACCCACCTCTTTCTTCCTCTAAGGATCTGCCCTTTCTAAACACTCACATACATTGTATGTGCTCTTCAGGATTTGACTTTTTTTCACTTAGCATAAATTTTGTTGGGGAACGTTGGGGCCACACCTGGATATACTCAGAGTTTTCTCCTGGTGATACTCGAGAGAGCATATGTGGTGCCAGGGATGGAATTTGGGTCAGCCACGTGCAAGGCAGGTGCCCTAACCATTGTACTCTCTCTCGGCCTGATTATAAAGATTTCAACACCTGCTTTCAGGGAGATAAGGCAACCTGAGGAGAGGGGAGACTTGATCTTCTTTAGGTGTTACAAAAATCAGCCCTGGCAGCTCTGCTAAAAACCAGCACCCACAGGATTTGTTGGTGCAGTTTATTGGATGGTGGGAGGCAATGGTTAGTCAAGGCAGAATGACTCCAAGATTAGAGTAACTAGAGAAAGGAAATTTTAATGCGATTAATTAATAAGGGCAGGATCCCAAAGGGCAAGAAGTCTCTAGGAGATTTCTGGGGCAGCACAGGGAAGATAAGAGACGTTCAGCCCTGACACAAGAGCTGATGTGTCTGCTCAATTTGAATTACTCTCTGCAACTCTCCTGGAAGTTTGTTTCAACCTAAATGCCTCAGAATAGAGGGGACAGACAGAAAATGGACTGCTATAATCAACAGACCAAAGAAATTTGAAACAAAGACAAGCTGAATTCAGCCAGAGTTGTGGGACTGCTGAGTGAAGTCGTTGAGCTTTCTTTTCCCAAGGCAAACAGAGGACGTTTGTATTTATTTGGCTTAGCTTTAATTGCCAACATTTATATTAAATGTTTTTAGTTAAATGCTTCCATTATTTCCAAGATAAGAATGTGCTACTCTTACAATTTATCAGCAAATGAGGAGGGAGCTGAGAGCAGCCTGCCTGAATCACACACACATACATGGACACACACACACACACACACGGACACACACACACACACACACACTTTTCTAGGGGAGATCTTTAAGAGCCACAAGTGAGCTGGGCAGTGGGAGCTACTCAGAAGAACTATAACCACTCAATCAGACAGAACTAAAGTCAAGGATGGACTTTCCAGGAGAGAGTTAATTCAGAAGGGTTTATTTTAATGACGCAAATTCTGAATAAGATCCTTATCAGGGCTTGGGAAATAGCTTCAAGGGCTGGAGTGCAAAAAATTCTGCTTAATTCCCTAAGTGCTGTGAGTAGTAGCCCCCTGCCTACAAACTGCTTACTGAGGTTCCAAATCAAAACAATCCAAAGTCTTTATCAAAATTTGCCCAAATCCTGCTTCTCTTGGCTTTGCTGGGCACAGGTAGTTGTTTTTGAACAGGGCTCTCCACTGGATATAATCAGTTTATTTAAAGCTAGCATTGACTCTCCTGTTTGTAATCGGTTTCTTTGCTTCTGCTTATTTCCATGTCTCCACTTTCTCTTCACTGCCCAAGGTGTGGGCCCGGTTCAGAGGTCAGGTTGGTGGTGGTTGGTGCCAATGGACTCTCCCTGGCAGGACTACACCAGGCAGTGGTAGTGCAGGGCATGGCAAAAGGTGCAGGGCATCCAACCAGGGCCTCACATATGCTATTCATGGACTCCAAGAGGTACAGGGGATCCAACCAGGGCCTCACATATGCTATTCATGGACTCCAAGAGGTACAGGGGATCCAACCAGGGCCTCACATATGCTATTCATGGACTCCAAGAGGTACAGGGGATCCAACCAGGGCCTCACATATGCTATTCATGGACTCCAAGAGGTACAGGGGATCCAACCAGGGCCTCACATATGCTATTCATGGACTCCAAGAGGTACAGGGGATCCAACCAGGGCCTCACATATGCTATTCATGGACTCCAAGAGGTACAGGGGATCCAACCAGGGCCTCACATATGCTATTCATGGACTCCAAGAGGTACAGGGGATCCAACCAGGGCCTCACATATGCTATTCATGGACTCCAAGAGGTACAGGGGATCCAACCAGGGCCTCACATATGCTATTCATGGACTCCAAGAGGTACAAGGGATCCAACCAGGGCCTCACATATGCTATTCATGGACTCCAAGAGGTACAGGGCATCCAACCAGGGCCTCACATATGCTATTCATGGACTCCACCATTTGACTCATCTCCTGGCCCAAGAAACCAGATCACTGGGACTTCCCTTCCTAATTCTTGGTATACCATCTCTGTCTAAGTGTGTTCATAGCTGCTCTTTGGTTTCACAGTCCCGAGAGGGTAAAAAACTGTCTTCCTCTGTGTATAAATCAGACAATGAGATTACTTAGTTGTCATAATTTCTCTTTTCCAAAAAAGTTCATGTTGAATCTTCGTGGTGTCACTTTGTTTTGAAGTACCCGATGGACCAACCAGACGATGGGCATTCATCAAAATCTCCCAGTGCATTGCACACGACACCTGCTCTAATTTGTCTGGTAATTAAGACCCAAGAGCTTGTCCCATATGCAGAAAAACCAGTTTCCTTGGAAGAGAATTTTAAGTACTTGTACACTGTAGTTACCTATATATAGGCTTAGAGGAATCAAATTCTGAAGACTTGGAGAAGTGCTGGTGTTTATTTTGTATTCATTAAGTTTCTACTTATCAATGAATATTTATCTATTTTGGCCTTGGCCAACGGAGCTGGGTGCATCAGTGTGAGGGCCCAGAAATGCATCACTGCTCAGGCCCTGGAGTGCTGGGGGCCTTCACGATGACCCTTGGCAGTGTTGAGGCCTCCAGCGCTATGTTGGCAGTGCGGGGCATAAGCCCTGACCCCTCTGAGGTCTCGGTCCCTATCCTTAAATGATTAATTTTCTTCATCCTAAATGGGGAAGAACCTGCTCTGGATTAAACCTGCATGTTCCTTATGGATTAGAGAACAGAGCATCAGGCCTCAGTGCAATTTCTGCTGCTGCTTTGATCTTTTATTTCTGGTGAAGACCTATTTGGCAAGGTTCTCTCTCTCTGTCTCTTTCTGTGTCTCTCGCCCTCGCTCTCTGGGTCACACCTGGCAATGCTCAGGGGTTACATCCTGGCTCTGCACTCAGGAATTACTCCTGGCGGTGCTCAGGGGCCATACAGTGATTGAATCTGGGTCAGGCAAACACCTTACCGGCTGTACTATTGCTCCGGTCCCGAGGTTCTTTTCTGCTTGCCTTTAAGATGAAGCCAGAGAGAATGAGTGCATTGAAATGATTCGTGGAAGTCAGATTCATTCTCTGAATGACTAGCCAGTTGGACGTGGATCCTGAGGGCAGTAGCCCTTTAGTTTTTAAATGTACGGGCCAGGCCCCAGCTGTTTTCAAACACGGAGTGCACTGTTCACCTGTTAGAATCTGTTCCTATGTTTAGTCAACCTTTCTAGTCTACATATGGTCAAAGAGATTAGTGCTATTGCTCCCTCCTTGCCTAGGTGGCCACTTGATCACAGAAGGAAATTAATTAGCCTGGCATGATTTGCCTTTGAGAAGTCACATTGGTTTCCACCCAATACTTTGCGCTTTTCAAGTTGATGCTAATTGATTGATGTTAAGTTCTATATTTTCCCTGATATTGAAGTTAAGCTGACAGGCCTATAATTACCAGGATTGTCCTTTTTCCCTTTTTAAAAAGATGAGCACTTCACTTACCCTTTTTCAGTCTACAGGGACTTGCTTTTATCCTCTTGAGTTCTCAAAAATAATCGCTAGCAGCTATGTAATAACACCTGCCAATTCCTTAAGTACTCTTCGAAGCATGTCATCAGGCCCTGCTGATTTGCTTAAAGCTGGATTTTCAAAAATACTTTTTAACCGTTTTATTCCTTCTTCTAGTTTGCACTGACTCTGTCATGGGCTTGCATTCTCTAATAACAGGATCCCAGCCACTTTTCCTAGAAAGAATGGGAAGTTTCATCTTTTCCAGTCACTGTAAGGAATGTCCTTCCGTATCTTCACCCTTAATTTGGGGGAATTTACTCAAACTTTGGCTTGCCTTCCATCACGAACCTGGTTTACCTGTTGCTTTGGGTGGGAGCTGTTACTGTGGTCATGCTGGGGGAACATGCTGTGCCAGGAATTGAACCAGAGGCTCCCAGGCGCAAAGCAATTGCTCCGGTCCTTTGAGCCATCTCCCTGGCCCGTGTCTGATGTCACTTTTTATATCTTCTATAAATTGCATTTCTAGTCTCCGGAAGGGGTGAGTATAGAACTGTGAGCTTCAGTGGGGTCCATTTGTGTTGGATGCATTTGTGTGGCTTATACATTCTTCTCATCCATGATCTCTGCTTACCAGAGGAACTCTCTTTTTAAAAAAATAATTTACAAAAAAATTTGAAGTCATATAGACAATTCATATAGTCATATAGACATATAGACAATCTTATATAGTTGACCCACAGTCCCGTAACACTAATGTTGTATATAACAGTAGTGTATGTCCAAAACAAAATGAAAAAATAACATGGTTTCTTTCTTTTTTTTGGGGGTGAGAGTGAGGGGAGGGACATACCCAGTGGTACCTGGGCCTATTTCTGGATTTTGCTCAGGAGTGACCCTTGGTGGAGCTCAGAGGGCTACTAGTGGTACAGAGGATTCAAACCGGGGTTTTGGTCAAGCCTTACCTCCTGTGCTGTCTCTCCTGCCCCTACATTGGTTAATTTATCAATTAGCTAATTAAGAAATGAACACTTTAACTTAAGCTATACACTGTATTTGGATTTTACCAGATTTCCAGTTTTTCTGTTCCAGGCCCCACGTTGCATTTAGCAGTTTCATTTGAAATTTTTTCACTTCTAATTATAAGTCCTATTATTATCATAATTATAAGTGAAATCACTGCATGGTAATTTACACCAAGAGTTTATTAACATTTAGATATTCAGTTAATTACTTTTATCTACAGATAAAATTTATTTCCTTCCTTCCTGTGCTAGGATAGAACCCAGTTCTCAGTCATGCAGGCAAGTTCTCTACCACTGAACCACATCCCTGGCTCTAGGAATCACATTTCTCAAATAGTTTTATTTTAAAAATAATGTTCGCTATGGAGTTAAGGAATGAGTCGGGCAATTTGAGCTATAGTGATATCAGGCTCTTCTACCCGAACTGTCCCCTGACCAAAGGGAGCATGAACATTATTTTAAAAGTGCTTCTTTGGCTGGAGTAATAGTTACAGAGGGTAGCATGCTTGCCTTGCATGCAAGCAACCCAGGTTCGATCCCTGGCATAATATATGGTCTCCCATGCCCTCTCAGGAGTCATCCCTGAGAGCTGAGCCATGAGTACTACCATTGCTTGGATGTGGCTGACCTGAGTTCCATCCCTGGGACCCCATGTGGTTCCACAGGCACCTCCAGCAGTAATTCCTGAGTGCAGCCCTGGGTTGAGCATCTTGGGTTTACCCTGCTGCCCCGACCCCAAAAAAGTACCAGGGTCTATAACTCAGCGGAAGAGTGCTTGCTCTTTACGGATGAGGCCCTAGTTCCGTCCCTGGTAACCCCTTCCCATCCTCCCTCTCACCACAGACAGACAGACAGACAGACAGACAGACAGGCAGGCAGGCAGGCAGGCAGGCAGAGAGACAGACAGACAGACAGACGTGAAAGACCCTTCCTTCTCTGAGAGCACTAGCTCTCATTTTGCCTATCTGATGTTTTTCTCCTGCTTTAACTGAGATGCTGGAAGGAAGCTGAGAGTGAGGCAATACCTACGGGACATTCAGCCCTCAGCAGTGCTGAGCCAGAGTGCGCTGCTCACATTTGGCACCCCAGACCCCTCACCTGCATTCTTCTAACCCCAGCTCTATGCCTGGGCTTGGAGGCAAGATGCCTTCTTGGTTTTCAAGGTCCTGCCGTTTCTCTCTCCAACACCCACCTCTTGCCATTCTTATACAGCTTTACGGTATGATGTAATAGTCTGCTTTTCTCCTGTATTTCTGGTCCTGAACTCTGACCTGCTTGCCTCCTAAGATCCTTAGTAGATATTAGTCAAACTTAAAAAAAAGTCTTGGGTTTGCTTTTGTTCCCACATTCCATTTCCTGGTGGAAGGCAGATATTTTAAGGATTTCCTTAGCAGGTGAATATAAATCTACATCTAATTGTGTATTGTTACGCAAAGTCTGAAATTTAAATTCTGTGTTAAGTGCTTTGGGGAAAAAGACCCTAGTAAAGCTTGTTTCAAGCTGTTAGACCTTCTCTGGGCAATTAGGATAATAAAATGCGAGTTAATACCTTTCTCTTTCTAAGTTGCCAGGTGCATTTATAAGCTATGTGGGGGAATAAATAAATTTGTGACAGCCTGGGTGAAAATATCCCAAAATGTTAATATTTAGAAAGAATTAAATTATGATAATATTCTTCCTGAGGTCCATTTAGAAAAAACAACGAGTTTTTCTATATTTATGACTTCCTGGAGAAAGGGCAGTATTTCTAAAGGGAGAAAACCCCAGGCTGCTATGAAGTAGCCTCAGCCGATGAGCAGTGGAGGAACTTCACATTGTTCTGATGCAGGGGGCAGAGGTGGGGGCTGGAGGGAGCAGTGGGGAGCAGTGGCCTTACGTGGTTGTTGTTCTCCATCCCCTCTTCCCGCAGAGTTGGTTCTCCTGCAAGGTTTTTCCCTGTCTCTTGCAAACATCATGGAGATTCTTGATGTCCAACTGCAGGTTCATGAGCTTGTGGTCCAGGCTGCTTACTTCTCTGTCTCTCTCCTCTGCCTGGGCAATCCGCAAAAACAAAGGCATCAGTTATAAACCATCAAGAGAATGCTTACTCTCATTCACTGGTGAGGCTGACAGTCTTTAAATTTGCTGGAAATTTGTCCATCAACCCTGAGCTATCATTACTCACCGGTGTGACATTTACACAGTGTCCATTTGCGAGGTGTTTGAGCAATCTGCATTATTCAGGCAATTACTCATTGATATTAAATACTCTTCACCACTCCGCTGTTGGCACATCGCAGGCATCTTCCCCCGACTTCTCAAGAGGAAGTTGACACCTAGAATAATTCCAGGTTCCTGTGAATTTGAATGGTTCCACCATGAACAGTGTGAAAACGGTGAGAGGTCAAGAGGGTGTGATCGATGATGGAGTTGATGTGGATTCTGGAGCCCCAGAGACCTCCCTCACCTGTCAACCTAGTGCTTTTCTCCAGAGATGTTCATCTGTAGAGATGGGAAAGACAGTTAACATTCCTCGGCTGATGGCATCAGAACTCTGGCTCGGATGACAAGTGAAGACGACTCGGTCTTTTATTATTTTCTTTGCTATGTCACGATGGCAATTGGTGATTGAGGTCAAAAGAACACGTATGATGAATACTAACTTGCATGGGGAGCTGAGAGTGGGAGTGGGGACTACCCCTCACTTATTCTTCCTCCAGCCTTGTTGCATGGATGTGGTAAAAAGAAATGAGGAGTCTCTTTGCCACTGTGAAGCTTCCTCCTCCTCCTCCTCCTCCTCCCTCCTCTTTCTTTTTCTTCCTCTTCCTCTTCTTTGCTGTCTTGGGTCCCACCTGGTAATGCTCAGGGGTTACTCCTGGCTCTGCACTCAGGAATTATTCCTGACAGTGCTTGGGGGACATATGGGATGCGGGATTGAACCCGGACCTGCCGCATGCAAGGCAAATGCCCTACCTGCTGTACTATCGCTTTGGCTCTGAACCCCCGTGAGGACAGGCATGAGGTCCTTAACCTTTCAGATGCTGGAACTGAGACTGATGCTCTTGTGGGAGGGACCTCCATGGCCAGATGTCCCAGGGGGAAGGCTCTGGCAAGGAGGTGAGAGAAACAGGGCTGAGAGAAGCAGGGCCGGGCAGGGGAAACAGGCTGAGTTCTGTGGGCACAGCCTCATCTCACAGACAGCACAGGAAGTTCCGCTCAGAGTCCTGACAGGAGGGAAGGGAAATTGGGCTGTCAGCGTCACCTTGGCCTGGCACCAGCTCTGTTCCTGCCCAACCCCACTAGCCCAAGGCCAACCCCAAAGCACACAGCAGCCAGGGCGTGCGTGCAGGAGGAGGAAGTGATCCTAGCTCTTTCGTCCAAAGTCCCACGTGGGCTGAGAGTGGAGCCATTTCTGGAGTTGTTTTCTGGCCTTTGAAGCCAGTGCTCTGCTCCCACATCATCCTGGTTCCTCTGGCAGCTTCCATCCCTGAGCTGCAGAACACACCTTCCCAGGGGAGCTGGAGGCCTGAGACGGGCATGGTAAATCAGGCTTGACTGGACAGGTCAGTTGAACAGTTGAGCAAGGCCGGGGTGGGGTGGGGGGTGGGGGCGAGAGGATAACCCGGTGAATCAGGCTGCAGTGTCAGAGTGTTCGAATTCAGAAGCTTCCCAGAAGTGCTGCTGTCTCAGCTAATTTATTTCTTCATTTCCATTTAGTACCTGGATTTTTTTTTTAACCACTTTACAGTTTAATTAGGTTAACGGCATGGCTCTGTCATTAAAAGGATTTCATTATCGCAAAACTCTCCCTTTTCCTCTCCTGCCTGTCCCTTGGTCCTTACTTTCAGAAAAATAACAGTGGATGTCAACTGCCCCAAGCATGTAATTACCATTAAGACAATTACCCAGAACTCTCTTCAGAGAATATGCGTGGAACAGCTTTTAAAAAAAACTCCAAACAAAAGGTGTTCAGGCACTGTTCTCAAGCTCCAAAAGCAGAGCTGCTGATCAGATGGGAGTGGTGGGGAGGCTCCACCTTCCGCGCCCTTTCCCACGGCCGTACTCTGCGTGGCCTCTTCTCTCTTCGGCATCCCAGTAGATGAGAGGACACGGTTCAATGCCTGCTCGGGGCTAGTGCCACATGCCTGCTCCCCTCTTGGTGCTGGACATTTGCCTCTCAAGGTGACAGCCAGCTGGTCAGATTGTCCTCTACGGAGCTGGTGCGCTGTAGACTCATCAGCAAGCCAGTGAGAGACCAGTGGGGCCTCTTCACATTCAAAGCTCACTGTCCCCTTTCTCTCAGGCCAACAATACATATTACACCCCTTTCTCCTTCCTCTCCACACCCAGTTTTGGGTGCCCTCTGCGACAGGACGTGCTCTCCTAGTTCTGTATCATCGCTAGGCTTGTGAACTAGACCTCAAGTGTAGGTGATATTATCCGATTTGGACACTAGCACTGACTCGGAGTTTCTGAGGCAATGTTTTTCTGTCCACAAAAACATAGGTTTGCAATAAATTGGCTTTCTTTGAGGATTCCCTAAATAACAAGTGAGGATTCCTGAATAACAAATGCTTTTTGTTGGATGTCAAGTGAAATTTGCTTTTTAAATCGCAACATCACCATTCACTGCTACAGGCTAAATCATAAAGAGGTTTAGAAAAATTCATCAGAACAGGTCTGAAAGCGCCGGAGAGCAGAAAGGTCTTCCACGAACCACTTATCTCATGGTTTTGCACTATTTGTCATTATTATTTACCACAGGGAGTTGTACGAAAGGCTTTGCTCATCGAAGCAACTTCAGCACAGTATGTGTTTCTGGGGCTGCGGTCAACCCGATTTCTTGTGACCAACTTCTGCAGAGGTCACAAGCCAAGATTTCTCATCTCAACTTCTCTATGAAGGCTGAGTTCCAGGCAGATGCCTTTTGGGTATCAATATGCAGAAGGACTTGATTTAATATGACATTTCCTCTATCACAGCTCTTCAACCAGTACTGGGGCATGAGACACAACTGAGCGTTGTAATAGGAACCCTCTGCACTGAGTCTGGCCTGGATCTGAAGTCATTAAGGGTGGCTGAAACCACATGCTTCTGCCAGGAGATGGGTTTTCCCTCCCAGAAGCCAGATACCCAGTTTGCTTCCCTGAGGTTGGAGTCTAGTTGCTCTGTTGGATGGTGTGTGGTATCAGTGGGAGCCACCAGACCACAGGCAACATGGTGTGGCTGATCCTGTGACCGCTGCTGTGCTCACAAAAGTTATTGAAACACAGGTTATTTTCTCTAGCAAAGTTTCTCTATTTTATTATTATTATTATTATTATTATTATCATCATCATCATCATCATCATCATCATTATTTTTGCTTTTTGGGTCACACCCAGCAATGCTCAGGGGGTTACTCCTGGCTCTTCGCTCAGGAATTACTCCTGGTGGTGCTCGGGAGACCATATGGGATGCCAAGTATTGAACCCGGTCAGTCACATGCAAGGTAAATGCCCTACCGCTGTGCTATCGCCTCCGGCCCCTCTATTATTTTTTTTGTATTTTGTAAGAAAATGTAAAATTTTATTTTTTTTTATAGCTGAATAGTATTCCATTATTTCTTTTTTTTTTAAAAAACATTTTATTATACCACCGTGAGATATACAATTATAATGTTGTTCACGCTTGAGGGTTTCGGTCACACAGTGTTCCAGCACCCCGCCCTCCACCAGTGCCCCTCAACCACCACCCATGTCCCCAATTCCCTCCCCCTCCCACGTCCTGCCTAAATGGCAGGTTCTTTATCTCCTCTCTCTCTCTCTCTCTCTCTCTCTCTCTCTCTCTCCTCCTTCTCCCACACATTGTGGGTTACACTACGATACACTTAGAAGCCATCATTTGCATTTTTTTTGTTTGTATTTAATGCTCAGTTCTATGTTGGTATCAGACCTTTTGACATTTATTCACACATGTTCCCTTCTCTATCTTACCTAACCTCTGACTCCCACGCTTGTGGTAATTTCCACTTTTGGTAAGATCACCTGGTATATTTATGTCATGTAAATAAATGCAGTCATTCTATGTCTCTCTCTTTCCTTCTGACTAATTTCACTCAACATGATCCTTTCCATGTCCATCCATTTATAGGCAAATTTCATAACTTAATTTTTTCCTGACAGCTGCATAGTATTCCATTGTGTACCACAGTTTCTTTATCCAGTCATCAGTTCTCGGGCATACTGGTTGTTTCCAGGTTCTGGCTATTGTGAATAGTGCTGCTATGAAAATAAAAGTGCGGATTGTGTTCCCGCTGTGTGTTTTTGGCTTCCCAGGGTATATTCCGAGGAGTGGTATAGCTGGGTCAAAGGGGAGCTCAATTTCTAGTCTTTGGAGGAATGACCATATTGTTTTCCAGAAAGGTTGTACAAGTCGACATTCCCACCAACAGTGTATGAGAGTCCCCTTTTCCCCACATCCACGCCAGCACTTGTTGCTTTTACTCTTTTGGATATGGGCCATTCTCTGTGGTGTGAGGTGATATCTCATTGTTGTTTTGATTTGCATCTCTCTGATGATTAGTGATGATGAGCATTTTTTCATATGCCTTTTGGCCATTCGGATTTCTTCCTTGTCAAAGTTTCTGTTCATCTCTTCTCCCCATTTTTTTATGGGGTTGGCTGTTTTTTCTTATATAGCTGTACCAGTGTCCGGCCCCTCTATTGATTAAATGGGCCTTTTAGTTTCCTCAAGCTGCCTTCTCAAACATATCTTTCAAAAGTAGGGACATCATTTTGCTTTGGGAAAGTACTGACAGCATCCTGCTGCTTCCTGGGGTAGCCCATGAGAGCAGATTCGGTAGCTTTCGCATGAAAACAAGCCCTTTATGGAGATTCAAGATGACAGTTCCAGGGACTTGGTGCTTGAACAAGAAAGCTTGGGTGGCAGATTTTAGAATAATTTTGGAGTCAGCTTACATGACATAAACACCATCATCTTTGGGAAATAATTTTTTGGGACTAAAGACAAATCTCCAACAATGAAAAACCATTAACCATCACTATCATATAACTAATAAACAGATATAAATTTGTAGCGAAGTTATGTATTAAAGAGCACAAAACTTTTAAAATTAATATCGCACCAGGAATTTTACATTTTGCTTGTGTAACAATAGCTTACAGTTATCTACAGTAGTTTCAAATAAGCACTATTACTGTTGTACTAACTTGATTCTCATGTTTACTTTCCCATCAATAGAAACCTGGCACTTTTTTTAAGTATATAATGTATGTTTATTATATATTAAAAAATTTTTATTTTTACAATTACAAAGATATACAATTAAAAAGTTCATATTTGGGTTTTGGTCATACAGTGTTCCAGCACCCATCCCGCCACCAGTGCCCATCTCCCACCACCAAAGTCCCGGTTCCCTCCCCCTCCCCCAACCCTGCTCCATGGCAGGTTCTTTATTTCTTTCCGTTTCTCTCTCTTTCTCTTTTCCTTCCCCTCCAGACTATGGATTACAGAACATACATTAAAGGGTTGTCATGTGTATCTTTTTGCCTCTATTTAATGCTCAGTTCTAGGTTGGCATTAGTACCCTCGACAATTGTTAGCACACTGTTCCATTTTCTGTCTTACCTAGCCTCTGACTCCCACACGTTTGTGATAATTTCCACCTTTGACAAGACCTCCTGATATATGTTTCACTTGACCTTGGATATTGGTATCTTAATATGTACATATATATTTATGTTATGCAGATAAATGCAGTCATTCTGTGTCTGTCTCTCTCCTTCTGGCTAATTTCGCTCAACATAATCTTCTCCATGTCCATCCATTTATAGGCAAATTTTATAACTTCATTTTTCCTAATAGCTGCATAGTATTCCATTGTGTAGATGTACCAAAGCTTCTTTATGAAATCTGGCACTTTTTGATTACTTATGATAGGAATTAATGAGTATGTATATAAGGATTTGCCGGGAGCAAAAAATTTGGGAACCAATTTTGTTCCTACGGTGAAGAATGAGTATATATATATATTTTTTTTAAATTAAATTTTTTTTTTTTTTGCTTTTTTGGGTCACACCCAGCGATGCTCAGGAGTTACTCCTGGCTCTGCACTGAGGAATTACTTCTGGCGGTGCTTGGGACCATATGGGATGCCGGGGATCGAACCCGGGCGGCACAGGCCAGCCGCGTGCAAGGCAAATGCCCTACCCGCTGGGCTATTGCTCCAGCCCCTAGTATATATTTTTTAAAGACGATATGATTCTCTGAAAATTGGCATGCTAAGGGTTCAGGTTAGGATGCACTTGACACACACACGAGTGGTTAGTAAGCTATGAAATCTGAGTCCATTTTTTTTATTGGCTCTTGGGAAGTAGCCACATGCCTTTCCCCGTCACATCCTTGAAGGAGCTATTCTATTTCAAGGTAAGAACAGTGATGTTCTTTATCCTCATCCCTTAGTCCTGGCTGTATTCAGAGCATTGTAGCCCTAGAGATATAGGGATGGTTCTTCAAAGGTATCAGTGGCAAGA
The DNA here is from genome assembly GCA_021461705.1 of Cryptotis parvus. NCBI lineage: Eukaryota > Metazoa > Chordata > Mammalia > Eulipotyphla > Soricidae > Cryptotis > Cryptotis parvus. The sequence goes on from JAJIBD010003986.1 coordinate 72,342, forward strand.
TGGAATCACTACTAAGAGATTCCACATCAGATTCTTGCTCCTTGTAGAATTTTCCCAATCAGAAACTTGCTGAGCAAGTTAATAAATGAATAAAAATTTGACCAAAGCCTAATGTTAGTACGAATGCTAATGCTGATGCTGACACCATGAATGGGACCAAGGGCATGTGAGCTCCACAAGCATGTAGGCCACCCCCAGGCATTGCAACAACAACAAAGAGAAAGAAAAGGAAAAGAAAGATAGGAAAGACTAATCACTGACTAATTAGAGCACTCCTTTTTCCCATATCTTTCCAGAAAAAGAAAGTTCGAAACAGTCACTTGTCTTCCCATTGATCATCGATTTGCTCGAGTGGGCGCCAGTAACATCTCGATTCATTGGGAATGAGGTTCATTATTGTTACTGTTTTTGGCATATCGAATACACCACGGGTAGCTTGCCAGGTTCTGCCGTTGCTCTGGGTTCATCCCAGGGGACCCAGTCTTTTTCTATGTCACACCATTAAACAGTAGTGGATGTATTAAGTGTTTCTATAAGCCAAGCATGAGAGGGTATTTTGGTTTTGTTTTGCTCTGTTTTGGAGGCCACTTCCCAAAGAGGGCTCAGGGCTTTGTCCTGGCTCTGTACCTCCTGGTGACGTTGGAGGGGGCTGCTATATGTGCTGTGGGTGATCAAACTGAGGTTAGTTATATAAAAGGCACCTTAACCACTGTAATGTACTTCTGGATCCCATACACTAGTGTTTTATCTGAAAACTTTGTTAATTCTTAAACCTGTGGAAAAAAAGTTCTCATTTTCTAATAAGGCAAAGGAATCTTAGGGCATTTATGCAAAGTGCCCAATTCCAGATTTATATCTCCCAGGGAACCAGCCCGATTGAGAACAAAGTGGGCTCTTGTATGCAGTACTCTGTCGTCTGTAATTTTGGGGATATTTAACACTGGAATTTGAATCATGAAAGCTGAAAAACTGCCCCTGGAACAAAGGTTAAACTCCACGTACAGAAGGGGTAGGAATCTTACCTCTTCTTTCATTTCTTTGGCACCTCTCAAGTCTCTAAGCTTTAGCATTTTCTGAGTTTTGTAATACACCTGAAAAAGTCAAGAATTTAAGATGGGAAAAGTATCAATGAGTCTGACTGACCCTTTAAACAGTTCCCCATATTCTCCAGGGGGTTTGCAGTATTTCCACCCCTTGAGCCAGGATTTCTAGGCCTGCCCATCTGTTTACATTGAAACTTTCTTTTTTTTTCCTTTCTGTTTTTGGGCCACACCTGGTGATACTCACAAAGAATGCCTGGTGGTGCTCAGGCAGCCATAGGGGATGCTGGGGACTGAGTGTTGGTCGCGCCCGGCAAGGCAAGCACCTCACTGTCTCTCCAGCCCCTACATTAAAACTTTCACCAGGAAGAAAGTTTCAAGGTTTTACCTACCCCACCCAACCTTTTCCAAAATGAGTGTCTGAATGTATGCTTGATGAAAGCAAAAGGTCTGAGATGATCTTATTGTTCTAGACTTTTATTGCTTTTGTGACAACTGCAGCTAACAGTAGGTGAACAGAGAGGGTTGTATATCATCCACTTCCATTCTTAGATGACCCTGACATGGAGACACCGTCACTACCCACTTCACAGCAAACCGAAACCCAGAGAGACTTGGTTACTTACTCAAGGCCGCAGAGGTCCTCATGCCGCGCTATTAATTTATGAGTCCTAATATGATTCTCTGAGTCTTCGACTTAACCATGATGTCAATGCTTAATCAAGATAGGGGTTTGGTGGGAGCCAGGGGGCAGGGGGCTGTGGTTCTGGGGAACAGCATCTGCCTCATATGTGTGAGATGTAGATTCAGTCCCCACAACTGCCCCCCACACATTGCAGGTGTGATCCTTGCAGCCACCGCAAGTGTGAGCAAGTGTGTGTGAGTGAGCTCCACAAACAAGTGTATTACCCCCAGACATGGCAAAAATGATTTAAAAGGGAGGGAAGTGGAGGTGTGGGGAGATAGGAAAGTTGGTCTTATCTAAGTAAAAAGCTCCAAAGTTTTCTTGCAAATGTACATTTATAAGTGCAGGGTGATGCATTTGAGGTCATAATTAGCTGCAGTTAGAAATAATGTAGTTAGATTACTGAAATAATCTAATCAGCGACTAGAGGAAATATTCACTAATTACTTACCTGCAGAGTAGTTCCAAGAATGAGAAGCTATCAAATAACTCATTCTTTATAAATGAACCACATCCCTCACCCCAATAGAAGCCAAGAGGAAGAAGAAAGAATACTGGCAAGACAAGGAATTTAGAATGTTTTATGGGGTTGGGTTCTGAAGTGCTACACTGTTGACCCCCTTAGGTCTTGGACACAGACATGCATGGTGGCAGTGGGGCTGGGCTCCAGAACTCCCCACAGGGAAAAGCTGGGTAGTTGAAGTGATAAACACTCCTCAAATCTTGGGGGACTTAAAACCAGGAAGTTTCTTTCCACTTGTGCTCCTTATAAGTCAGTCGGGGCTCCGCTCTTCATTGTCCTCAGCTGGTGGAATCTCTATTATGGTCGGTTTCCTGTTGTCATGGCAGCAGAAAGAGAAGTCGGCGACCGGTATACACAGGTTCTTAATGTGGAAGCAACACTATTCCCCTCCCACTTCATTGGTGAGGACAAGCCACATGGCGTGGACTGAACATCCTCTTTGATCCTCCCAAGGAAACCCTGGTAAACCTTACAAATGGTTTCCATGCTAGGTTTGTCCTAGATGGTCAGGCTGCTATAACAAAGTGTCACATGCTGGGTGGCATATAAATCTTAGAAATTTCTCCATCCTGGTGGTTGACAAGAGCAAGGTCAAGGCATCAGAAGATTAAATGTCTGATAGATGCACTTGCCCAAACCCTACTAGCCATATATATATATATGTAGCTATAAACGCATAGAGTGGGAGAGACAGGGATCTATGGAGGGGCTTTTCGTAAGGGCATGGATCTTGTGATCCTGTTCATGAAGACGCCACCCTTAGGACCTAACATCCTCCAAAGGTGCCACTTGTCAATACTCTCACCTTTGTGGTTAGGATTTCATCATGAGTGGAGCTGGAGTGTGTGTATGTGGGACACATACATTTCACCCACTTCACTAGGTCAACGAGAGGATAGATAATAGTGTGGCATGAAATACTAAACTTCCGCACCCCTGGCTTCTGAATCTGGCTCAGTTTTTAAGTCAAGGCACTTTGGAAAGACTCTTGTCTCTCTGAGCCTTAAATTTTCCTCTGTAAAGTGGGATTAATACTACACGGCCTATGTCTCCCCTTGTGTTGATTGAGTTAACATATCTTTCTGTGGTAGCCACCATGAACTTAGCCCAAACACCACATACAAACTGGAAGAAATATATCCTTAAGAATAATACTACTCTACCGGCTGGATAAGCCCCGAAATGATTCTTAACTCAAATGAAACTTTGGCATATAGACAGAAAAGTGATTTTCTAGATTGTAATGTGTTCACCTTCACAGCTTGGATTATAAAGGCTCAGAACATTTGGAAGGGAAAGTGGAAGACTTACACCCTTGTATCTGCATGAAAATAAATTGGACTTTGCTAAGTAAAATACGTCAGAGGAGAAACCAAGGTGAATTATAGTCTATGAGGGAGAACGGGTAATTTGGATGTGATTATGGGTGAAAAAAATAGAATGGCAGGGTTATAGGATCAATGTTTGAAGCATTTGATCGTCATGCTTGCTTGGTGGATAAGGAACAGAGCTTTGAGGGAGTTCCAAATGCTTTATAAAGTGCTCACATGAGCCCTGATATGCTCGCTGAGGAGAGTCAGGGAAGATTATTTACTGAAGAAGAAACTCGTCTCAGAGGGAGAGCTCCTTTCCTACTCTGTGGAACCCATTTCCGACCAGGGTATCCATCTTCTCTCTCCTCACCTGGTCTCCCTCCATCTCTTTTTCTCCTCATTCTGTCTCCTGTCTCTCCATGGAGACTACCAGCTTGATCTCCTCCGCTGGCATATCCGATTCTCTTGCATTCACCCAGACAACTGTTTTCTAAATATTTCAAAGTCCTGTCATCTCTCTTTCCAGTAGACCTTCTCTGGGGGACAGCAATGCACAGAAAAACAAATCCACATACAAAAACAAAAGTCATATATGTGAAAAATTGGTCCAAGCGACTTGTGCCTTTTGAGTTGCTTCCCAAGGTTCCGAGAAGTGCTGGACTCCGACTTCATTTGGGTGACTGGTATAGGCAGGTATGAATACAGGTGTGCAAAGGATACAGGAATGACTTTTCTATTACTCAGGTTCTTATTGTGCCTAATTTCTGCCACATGGAAATATAGAGCATCTTCATTTTCACTTTTCCTGAGAAAGCACAACCATTTCAAACTCACAAGCAAATCAGTTCATGATTCCTTCCATCTTCTATTTTATCTTCAGGAAGAGCCTAAATTCCTGGGATTTTGGCTGGATCTTGACACTAGGGTCACTTTCGGCCCATAAGTACTGCTGCTGCTTCAGATGTACGAACTTTTTACATAGCATTTTACAGTGTCAGTCTCATGACTAAGGATATTAACCTTAGTCTCTCGGGTTATGCTGCCGTCTACCAAGCTGATCCTTTTACACTATAATCGTTTTCCCCAATATAATAAAAATAATGAATCTTGCTCTGAGTTGCCCTCTGCTGTCTTCTTCCTCACATAGGCGGATCACGATTCTTGTCTTCAGAAAGGATTTCCAAAATTTCTTTTCTGACCCCTCAAAGTGAGCTCTCTACCTTCTTCCAGGTCTCAAAGGATTTTTTTTTTTTGTGAAAAAAAGCTTAGGCCTTGCATGGATATCTGCTTTCCGGCAAGAGGGGGTTAAATACTTTGGGATAACTTCAGCTGCCAAGTCTCTGAGGCTCAGCTCAGCAATCAAACTGCATAACCTAATAGAGCCCCTGGTGCTACGGGGAACACAGGACACTGATTTATATTTTAATATCAGTAATTTCCACAAGAGCAACATTTCTGAGTGTCATTTTACAATTTCTGTCAAATGCCAGCCCAGTTTTTCTTAATTCTGTTTATTGAGCCTGAATTTGCAAGCTCATCCGCAATGCAGATTCCTGGCTCCCAGGAGAGAAGCACATTTCCATCTTTCTCTGGAATGAGAGGGATGGGGATAGGGTTAGAATGGGCCTATCTTCTTCATGGGGATGGAAATGAAGCACTGTTAGAAAGAATGGATAGGAAGTACTTTAAGTTAAGAAAGTGTGTGCGTAGACCAGGCAAAACACGGATCAGGAGGTCTTGTCAATAGGTGGAATCAACCGCAAGTGTGTGAGAGTCAGAGGTTAGGTAAGATAGAGAAGGGAACAGTGTGCTAATAATCGTTGGAAATGATAATGCCAGCCTAGAACTGAGCAATAAATGTAGGCAAAGGGATATACATGATAATCTCTAAATGTATGTATTGCAAGCCACAATGTGAAAGAGAAGGGGGTGAGAGAAAGAGAGAGAGAAAGAGAAAGAAAGAAAGGCAGGAAGGAAGAAAGAAAAGAGGCCAAGTGCCTGCCATAGAGGCAGGCTAGGGGGGGGGAGGGAATTGGGGACACGTGGTGGAAAATGGGCACTGGTGAAGGGACAGGTGCTGGAACACTGTATGACCAAAACCCAAATATAAACATCTTTGTAATTGTATATCTCATGGTAGGTATAATAAAAATATTTTTAAAAGTGTGTGTGTGTGCCCGTGCACACATGCTCACACACATGCTCATACATAGTTGTGTGAAAATTGAACAAACTTTGCCAAAGAACAATAACCTGGGAAGGTATTTGGGATCCAAATTGGACTCTTTATGTCAAGAAAAAGAATGTTTCTGTCCCCTGCAGAACTGAGATGAGGACCCAGGAAGAGAAGAACTGGGACCATTTGTTGCTCCCAGATGGTTTACTTGGGCAGTGCCACGGCCATCAGATTCAAGGCAGGTTGTAAAGCGCTATGGAATCCTTAAGGATGAAAACTGTGGGGCTGGAGCAACAGACCAGTGGGGGGCGCAGCTGCCTTGTATGTGGCTCGCCCTGGGTTCAATCCTCGGCGTCCCATATGATCCCCTAAGCACTGCCAGGAGTAATTCCTGAGTGCAGAGGCAGGAGTAACCCCTGAGCATTGCTGGGTGTGGTCCCCTCCTCTTCCCCTCATCCTCCAACCAAACCCAACCAAACCCAACCAAGGGTGTGCTGGCTGTGGCCTTTAGGAACAAGGAGCCTGAAGTTCTCCTGTTTCTGCTGAACGTTTAATAAAAGTCAGGAGTGTGTGCTGATGGGGAGAGCTCTCTGGATGGGCTGAGCTGTGGGTCCTGACACCCCAGATACCATCTTCTCTTCCCTGTGTGTCTGCCGCTCCAGGTCTGCCCCGGGCCGTTCCCCCACAGTGTGCGACCCGTTTCCTGTGGCAGTGTGACCTCCTGCTTCCTGGACAGGAAGCTTTGCTCCCTTGCCTGTTAGAGAAGCCGCGCCAGGACTCGATGGCAAGCTGCTTGTGTGGTCTTCCACACCCCTGACACTGGGAGTGTCTAATCCCTGGGCTCCACCTTGGTTCCAAAGCCATAGGCCCGGAGCCAGGCCACAGGGAGCCCCAAGTCTGTTCTCAGCCTGTTAGACCTCCTGCTCCCCACAATTGCCTCTGTTTCATCCCTCTCCCTCCAACGTCACGTCTCACTGCCAAACCTCTGGCAGAAGCGTGTTGAGTTTCTCAGTGGAGCTATCGACCACATTGACTGAAGCCGCAGCAACGTGTTTCTCCCCGTCCAAAAGGGTAAAAATAACAGGAACAAGTTGTCGGAAATGAAATTTCAATTCATCCACGCCCTTTCTACACTTCTGCCGCGACTCCCAGGCAGGGATCAATAGTGTTTAGACAGCCAAGGAGATTTTTTCCCCTCTTAAAGCACCAGATCAATAGGGGGAAAAAAAAATCCTCCAACCCTCGGTATGTGTTGTAGTAATGTGAACAAATCAGAAGCCCTCGGCTAAATGGATTGAGTGAAGACAGCGCGGCCTGAGCTTAGTAACAGCCCAGCAGCCTGGAGCTGTGGGAGGCTGGAAGGTGCCGCCTGAGGGACACCTGTGCTCACAGTTCCCGTGTGGAGGCTGCGAAGGGAATTCTTGTTCCCCAGAGAGGGCAAGATAGGATAAAGCTTCTGTGTCTCAGGACCTGTGGTGTGACTGCGCCAACAACTTGCAACAGGCTGGCCTGTCCCTTTACGGATGCTTTGCAGATGGAGTGGCCCAGGCTGGCCTGTCCCTTTACGGATGCTTTGCGGACAGAGTGACCCAGGCTGGGCTGCCCCTTCACGGATATGCTGCTTTGCAGACGGACTGACCTCGTATACTTCCTTCCACTGGGCTTTGGTTAGTTCGACTCTTTTTAATGAAAGAAGCAAAGTTCTGGAATATCGGTGTTTGTTTGCTTTGTTTCTTCTCCATAATCACTGTCTTCCCGTTCATCATCGATTTGCTCGAGCGGGCACCAGTACACATCTCCATATGTCCTGTCTCATGCTAGTAGAGCCGAAGGGCACCTGCTTGCTCAGGAACATAAAGAGCCTCAAACCATTTCATCAGGTGATGGGAATGAGGCCTAAAATTGTTACTGGTATTTGGCATATCAAATACGACACGGGTAGCTTGCCAGGCTCTGCCATGCGGGTAGCATACTCTTGTAGTCATCTCTAAATCCAGCATTCGAGCCAGGCTGTGATAGGCTGGTCTGCTGGATGGAGTTCTGACAAGAGGGAAGTCCGGGATGTGGAAAATGGAGGAAAAAGAAAGAAAAAAATTTAAAAATTTTAAATTTGCTGTCCATAATGCTGTCCAGATTTCAAACACCTTTACCCTGGGCGATTCCCAGCCCCGCATTTCTGGGTTACCTGCCAGCACCCCATTGCTGCTCCCAGGCCTGGTCATGTCTGACCCACCTGCTGTCCTCATCAGTGGTGGTCCCTGAGGTCAATTATGTCTCCTTTGACTCCCATCCTTCATGTGAGAGAAAAATTAGTCTGAAGCACAATTTTTGATTTTCACCATGAGCAACCATCTCTTTTCATGAAAATTCCTCTATTTTCTCACGTCTTCTCTTCCCACTAGAAATAAATAGTATGCAGATATTCACAAGGATAAACTATCCGTGTCATTAGACCCTCTATGGAATTCAGTCATTCTGTTTCAAGCAGCAGGGATCTAATGGACTGTAGACCTGATAAAGGCATTAGAAACTAAAGGCATCTAAGGTGGGTTAGCATAAAAAAAACAACCTCCTTTACCCACACTTAAAAATGGTAACCCAAGAACCCAAAAGACTATCATATAGCTGGTTTCCTTCATGGAATGAAATAAATTATTCAGGGGCCAGAGTAATAGTTCACCTGGTATTTCATATGGTCCCCCAAGCACAGCCAGGAGTAATTCCTGAATGTAGAGCCAGGGAGTAACCTCTGAGCATCGCTGGGTATGACCCAACAACTCAAAATAAAAAATTATTCAGTTTTCCAAACCTAAAGCCAAACCTATAAATATCAGCTTTGATGCTAAATGGCTTGTTATTTTTATTAAAACTTATCAAGTTAATTTCTGCAAGGAGTTAAAGTTCCATTAGAAATAAAAGCACTGGCTGGGGCTAGAGAGGCACTTGCCCTGCACATGGTTGACGTGGGTTCAATTTGGCATGACTGGCATCCTATATGGACACCCGAGCACCACCAGGAGTAATTCCCCAGGCAGAACCAGGAGTAAAGCTTTTACGACTGCCAGGAGTGGCCCTCAAACCATACACATACAAAAGAACCCCAGCCAAAAACCCACACAAAATAGTACTTAACACTAAAACAACCTCTGCTAAGAAATCCCAAGAAATTTCTTTTAGAGCCACTTCCTGTTCTTATGAAGCCATACTTAACTAATTAGTTTATATTTCAGAACCAAACTTGGTGGTGCTCATGAACTACTCCTGAACTTAGCACTTAGGGGTCTCTCCAGGCAGTGCTTAGGAACCATGTGGTGCTGGGGGATTCAACCTAGGCCTCCGGCATGTAAAATACTCACTACAGCCTCTTGAGCTCTCATTTTGGTCCCTGAACCCATCTTAATTTTCTTTATAATTAAATATTTCATGTCTGTCACATTTTAAGCAAAAGACAAAAATGTGTCTTCCTTCTGCTCTAATAGACAGCAAGAATCACAAACCCTCTTCCCTGCTGAAGCAAGGACAGACTCTTGAGTGGAGAGAGAGATAAGGTAGAGAGAAGAAAGTGCAAGAACTGAGATCCTGTGCCTTGGGAGGCAGTCCTGGCTCTGGGGGCTGAGGGCTTCAGGAATCCTCCTTGGTAATCACAGGGCCCCTACGCCCATTGTGTATGCCAGGCACAGGTACTTAATTCATATTTTGTTATCTTTTGTGAGGGGAAGGCTTGGGCCATACCCTGGGTGCTTAGGGGCTATATCTGACTCTAGGCTCAGGAGTGGCTCCTGACAGTGCTCAGGGATTATATCTAGAGGTGCTCAGGTCTTACTCCTGGCAGGGTTCAGAGGATCATACGTGGTGTCAGGGATCAAATCTGCTTGGCCGCATTCAAGACAAATGCCTTCCCCACTATACTATGGCTCTGGCCCCACAGGGTCTATATCTGGTACTGGGGATCCAACCCATGCCAAGACAAGCACTTACCTCCTGTATTATTTCTCTTACCTCAAGCCCATACTCGAATATATTAATGCCAGAGCACTCCATCAGTCACACTTGACTGTGGCAGTGCCAGGTCTTTTACCGGGCTTTGCTCATCACGGTCACTTGCTTTTCTCAAATGAGGAGTCCAGAGTGAGACAAATGGAGCTCAGTCCCTGCAAAGAGCCAAGGCGGGAGTAAGAAAAGTCATTCTCCATGGGTAACTGCAAATACAAAATAAACATTAACTTATTCAGTAATTTCAAAGTGCCAAGAATGCAGGACACATTAGGTGAAGCGGAAGTCCACAATGACCAATCTGGCCTTGAGAACTGGTGCTGTAAGGCAGACTCCTTTGGAACTGAGTCTCTTATGTGTCAATGATTCTTATTAGCATTTTAGTAATCTGAACATTTGAGTATATTGTACAGTGCAGCGACTCCAAAATAAAAAGGCATTGTCAGGTTTGCTGTTAGTCCCAACTTCTATGCCCATCCTCTCTCCCCTTTCCTCTGTGCCCCCTGAGGGGGACTTGTGGGTGCTCCACTGGCCACCCTCTGGTCTCTGGCTGCTTTGGCGAATGTGCGGCATCAGCAGCTCAGAGGGACGGAGGTCTGTGACAAATGTGTATGTGACCCTGACATGTCTCCAGGAGTGCCTTGGTCTTGGCCCACACCTCTGGTGGGGGTCCTATTCCCCAGCAGCTCTGCTGCCCTTTTTGCCTTTTTGGGTCACACCGGCGATAATCAGGGGTTACTTCTGGCTCTGCACTCAGGAATTACTCCTGGCGGTGCTCGTGGGACCATATGGGATGCTGGGGATCGAACCCAGGCCGGCACCGGCTGGCCGCGTGCAAGGCAAACGCCCTACCACTGGGCTATCACTCCGGCCCCTCTGCTGCCCATTTTAGGTCTGCTCTTGCCCCTGGGGGGTCATTGAGGGAGTTCTCTGGCCCCTCTTCCTCTCCCTGGGCTCTGCACAATTGCTGCCTTCCCTTCCTGCCCCCCATGATCACACCTAGTGTCTTAGGTCACATTCTGTGATGACTTGGCTGTAGTGAGCCACTTCCCTGCTGGGACTGTCCTATGGTGAGTGGTGTAAAAGCTAATGCTGGGGTTCCAGGGCAGGACTCGGTACCACAAACCAGGTGGTTGAACAGAAACTTAATTGCACAGTTAGGGCGCTCAGAAGTCAAGAGAACAGGGCCATGCCAGCATTTAGCTGCTGGTGCTTGGTCCACCCAAGCTCCGCCTTCAAGTTCAGATGCCAATACCCCTGTGGCATGTCTGTCTCTAGATTCTTCTCTGAAAGGAAGCCGGTCATTCCTCAGAGAGGACCTGCCACCCCTCTCATAAAACTGCTGGCAATTAATTACATCCACATGTCCCAACTTCCAAACAAGACCACATTGCCAAGTCCCGGGAGATGGAACTTCAGCATATGAACTTTAGAGGGCTCAGCTCTAAGCATCACAGACCAACCAACAACCAGCACATCCACCAATCAACCATCCCACCAAACAACCCACCCACCCACCCACCAGCCAACCCACCAACTCACCCACCAACCAATCAACCCACTACCCACCCACTAACCAAACATCCAACCAAACCCACCCACCCACCAACCAGTCAAACCACCAACTCAACCACCCCCCCATCTACCCACCCACCACCTACCTACTCATCTACCCATCCGAAAACAACTAACTCCCTCACCAACCCACCAAAAATACATACTCACTCCTTGCTTGCTCTCGCTGCTCGTCAAGAAAATATTGCTAGAACTAAATATTACTTTACATGCTCTCAGACATGGGGCAGAGCTGTTCCTTGCTCTCCCCTATTCCCAGCCGTTCATGAGGCAGTCGGGAGGCATGGCGGGTTCTAGCCCTGGCCCACCACCTCGGCAGAGCCTCACAACAAGCCAGACCACCCCCTCACTCCACGGGTGCCTCCATTTTCCACATTTGGACTTCCCTCTCGTCAGAACTCCACCCAGCATACCAGCCCATCACAGCCCGGATCATTGACACCCACCCTGCAGCAGTTTTTCCTCAATCCGGCCCAGGTATGCTGGCCCAGAGACTCTCAGACATGGGGCAGAGCTGTTCCTTGCTCTCCCTGTGCCTAGCCGTTCATGAGGCAGTCAGCAGGCATGGCGGGTTCTAGCCCTGGCCCACCACCTCGGCAGAGCCTCACAACAAGCCAGACCAACCCCCTCACTCCACGGGGCGCGCCATTTTCCACATTTGGACTTCCCTCTCGTCAGAACTCCACCCAGCAGACCAGCCCATCACAGCCTGGCTCGCTCTTGCGGCTATGCGGTTCATCAATAAATGCTTTATTTGGAGGTGTTTAAAAAGAATTTGCCTCCCACTCGGCAAGCCTGGCAAGCTTCTCGTGTTGTATTTGATATGCCAAATTCCAGTAACAATTATATTAGGTCATTCCCGTGACCTAATATAATGGTTTGAGGCTCTTTATGTTCCTGTAGCAAGCCGATGCCCCTGGCTCTACTGGCATGAGACGGGACATATGGAGATATTACTGGTGCCCGCTCTAGCAAATAGATGATCAACGGGAAGATCGTGATCGTGATATGCCCCCTTACATTGGAACCATTCACCTTTCTGCCAAGATTCTGTTTGGTCATGGTCAAACTCTTGTTGTCAGATCCAATGGGCTTTTGCTCTTTGTTGTACCTGACAAACTTTAGACAGTAGTTCCTCCTAGGAGCGCTTTCCGCCTCCTGGTTCCAGATGCTTTCTTGGTTTTCTTCTTGCCTATGAGGCTGCTCTTCCACATACTCAGCAGCTTCCTCTCCTTCTTCCCATTCCTGAAATAGTCCCGATGTTCATCTGGGTCATGGCCTGCCCTTCCTTGTTTTCCCTCTCAAGTTGGCAGCATGAAGAGTCTTGAATTCAGCTCCATTCACATAAGGATCACCCCCAGAATAAGCCTCCAGCAGAGATGTGCTGTGGAGCCCATCTATACAAGCTGCTGCCTTCAAGATAGCTGGACGCCAATGATTTGAGGTCTGCCACTCAGCACCTGCAATCAAAACCCAGAACCCCCCTCCTCCAAGCCTCCTACTCCCTGGGGTCACTGGACTGATAGAATCAACACATATCACGTTAATCTGTATCCCAGACTACTGTGAGTTCCTCACCACCAAACTCACATAAGCTGTAAAACAATTTCATGATACAGACTGGACATCTTCACTATAGAAGAGAAAATGAGGCACGTATCTGCTCTCGTAGAGAGGAAACAGTCTCTCCGGTGGGTCTGGGACTGCTGAATGTGCTGGTCAGCCCCCCCGGTGTGTTAGAACCTCCTGGGATGGGGGCGCAGACAACATTCCCGATATGCCTGAGTCCTACATTCAGACTGAGATGCTCTTTCTTTCAATAGGCAGTTCTGTTGCAGTCAGGTTTGCAGGGGAGATTGACTGTCTCCATGAGGGGACCTCTGGGCAGGGCTCCTCTTCCCCAGAATGACTTCCTTCTCATTTTCAGTGTTGGGGGGAACCCTGCCCATTCATCCACCATCCTGTGATCCATCGTCGGCGACAGAGCAGTCAAAGGGGTTGCTATGGGTCAACAGCGTAGTGGTTTGCTTTGCTTTGCAATCATGAAAGACTTGGTGAAGATGGCGGCATGTGACCTTGCCTCAGCCATTCTAATAAGGGCAGATGGTCTGTATAGGGGATACAGAGAGAAAGGAGAATATCTCTCTGGAGAGGGGCTAGATAGTAGAGTGGGTAGGTGGGTAGGGTGCCTCGCCTTACTGCGCAGCTGCTCCAACTTCAATTCCTGTCCACGTACAGCCCCCAAGCACTGCCAGGAGTGAGTGGTCCCTGAGCACTGAGTCAGGAGTAAACCTAAGCATAGCCCCCAAACAAAACAAAATAAAAAGAAGAGTAGGAGAGGAGAGTGTGGAAAGCTTTAGAAACAGGAAGCAGAATCTGGAATTTATTTATAGGTAATAAGGAGGCAGTGAAAGTGTCTGAGCTGGGGAGTGACACCTCAAGAGTTGTTGGAGGCAGAATTAGCCTGACTTCTATGTGTAAGAGACAGGCCACAGAGAAGCAGGAAGGAGGACACTAAGGTCCAGACAGTCAGACGAGTCAGGACATAAAAACGTTTGCTCTTCCTGAACACATATCTCACTTGCTTCATTCTTTATCTCTGTTTTTCCCACCCCAGAGAAGCCCATATTCTCTCTTGGACACACACCTCTCTGTCTCTCCCTTCACATCTTTCTTAGTAAGTTTCAATTAAAAACTATCTTTCTTTCAAAAAAAAGTTGAGCAGAGTAATGAGTAAGAAACTAAGAAACGTGTCTTTTTTAATTTGTCACTATGAAGAGTATAACATTATATTCAAATTAGGTAAGTGAAGCACACCTATGTTTATTGAATACAAATTAGGAGCAAAGAACAGAACTTAATTTCTTAAGCAATTGTTCCTGACAGGTGAGATGGAAAATCAAACTAAACCACAGAGGCTGCCCCACTGTATTCTGAGTTGTACGTTAGTTCTAGTTCTCAGAAGAATCTAAGCTTAGATTTGGTCTCTGTAGGTTCCAAGCACTGGACACATTCAACCTGTCGGGTTAAAGTAGAAAATGTGCTGGTCAAGTGGTTGGACTGGGCTTAACATACAAATGTCAGCAGTTTCTCTGGAGGGAAACTTCCATTTACCCCCAAAGGATGTTTGTGTCCTATTTTACTACTGACCCTAAAGGGTAGAGATGAGATGAAAGTAGGATGATTTTAGAAAGGGGTGGAGGAAGACGATGTATATCAACCAAATTTTATCTCAACATTGTTCCCCTGCCTCTGCTCCTCAGCGACCAAGCCTTGGAGGGAAGAGTGAGGTGGGTACACAGAGGTGCTGCTATTGTTATCTTGGAAAATACTTTTAGATGTACAGTCATTTCCTTCCACTGCCAGAGGGTGTTGATAATGAGCAAATTACCTTTTACTCCCTCTGGTGTGGATATGAAATTGGCTGTTAATAGAGTTGCTAATGCTACCGGGTTAGCATGTGATTGTTCTATTTTAAGCCAATTTAAGTTATATTTGGGGAGTAGCCAATCAGACATCTCTTAAGAATAGGGGCCCAACGGCAGCATTTAATATGGAGAGACCCACCTCACCCACAGATGTGGCTGTGAGTGGAAAGTGCTGTCGTTAATATGAAATGTCTCAATACAATGTCTTTTTTTTCCCTTGGTAGGTACAAGAATGGTCTCATTAGGCAAATACCAAATGTTTTCATGATCAGCTTGGACTCATTCCAAACCCCAATCACAGGGAATGCTACAGACAAGGATGTACTTTATTTAATTTAACAATGGGTTGATAGAGGCCATCTAAAGACTGCTTGTCAATACAGTGAAAACAAGCTGGAAAAGGAAAGTTCAGAAAGGAGTTGAAAGGAACAAAAAGGGGAGATTTTATAAGATCTATATGCTGGATTGGGCAGATTAAAGGCAGAGATGTGTTAGTAGGTTGCGGTAACATCTTTGGTTTCTAAAGAAGTTTATCAGAAGCGGGGCAGTGTTTCCTTCATGGCTCCAAAATCCCTCAGAGGGGAAGAACGCAGCTCTTCTCTCTTATTTTCTCCCCTGGTTCTGGACAGCACTTATGTCCAGATGGTACCTGAACACATGTACCTGAACTACTAGGGCATTGCTCAGGCAAGTTTCTTTTCTTTTTTTTTCCTCTGACTTTATTTTTAAAAAAATTTTTAATTAATACTTTATTATACCACCGTGAGATATACAATTAGAACGTTGTTCATGTTTGGAGGTTTCGGTCGCATAGTGTTCCAACACCCACCCTCCACCAGTGCCCATATCCCACCACCAATGTCCCCAATTCCCTCCCTCCCTCCCATAGCCTAACTAAATGGCAGGTTCTTTATCTCTTTTCTTTCTCCCTCTCTCTCCCTTCCTTCTCCTACACATTGTAGGTTTGCACTACATACACTTGGAAGCCATCATGTGCATTTTTTTTTGCCTGTATTTAATGTTCAGTTCTATGTTGGTATCAGCCCTTTCGACATTTATTCACACATGTTCCCTTCTCTGTCTTACCCAACCTCCTGACTCCCTCATGTTTGCGGTAATTTCTACTTTTGGTAAGATCACCTGATATATTTATGTCATGTAAATAAATGCAGTCATTCTATGTCTCTCTCTTTCCTTCTGACTAATTTCACTCAACATGATCCTTTCCATGTCCATCCATTTATAGGCAAATTTCATAACTTAATTTTTCCTGACAGCTGCATAGTATTCCATTGTGTAGATGTACCACAGTTTCTTTATCCAGTCATCAGTTCTCGGGCATACTGGTTGTTTCCAGGTTCTGGCTATTGTGAATAGTGCTGCTATGAAAATAAAAGTGCGGATTGTGTTTCCGCTGTGTGTTTTTTGGCTTCCCAGGGTATATTACCAGGAGTGGTATGGCTGGGTCAAAGGGGAGTTCAATTTCTAGTCTTTGGAGGAATGACCATATTGTTTTCCAGAAAGGTTGTACAAGTCGACATTCCCACCAACAATGTATGAGAGTCCCCTTTTCCCCACATCCACGCCAGCACTCGTTACTTTTACCCTTTTGAATATGGGCCAGTCTCTGTGGTGTGAGGTGATATCTCATTGTTGTTTTGATTTGCATCTCTCTGATGATTAGTGATGATGAGCATTTTTTCATGTGCCTTTTGGCCATTCAAATTTCTTCCCTTGTCAAAGTTTCTGTTCATCTCTTCTCCCCCATTTTTTAATGGGGTTGGCTGTTTTCTTCTTATATAGCTGTACCAGTGCCTGATATATCCTGGATATTAACCCCTTATCAGATGGGTATTGGGTGAATATTCTTTCCCATTCTGTGGGCTGCCTTTGTATCTTAGTCACTGTTTCTTTTGAGGTGCAGAAGCTCTTTAGTTTCATGTAGTCCCATATGTTTATGTTTTCTTCTAGTTGCTTTGTTAATGGTGTTTCACCTTTGAAGATGTCTTTAGCTTCAATGTCGTGGAGGGTTTTTTCCTATATTTTCTTCAACGTACTTTATGGATTCAGGTCTGATATTGAGATCTTTAATCCATTTTGATCTGATTTTTGTGCAAGGTGTTAGACACAGGTTCAAATTCATTTTTTTTACGTAGCTGTCCAGTTTTCCAGCACCACTTGTTGAAGTCAGGCAAGTTTCTTGATTCCCTAGAGTATTCTTAAAAAAAAATCACCCCCTAATCTGCAATTTTCATGTTTTATTGGCTTTTTTGTCTTTTAAGCGTGAAGCTTGTTAACTACACTCACAGAAGGGAAACAGGAATGAAGGAAAGAAAAGAAAACTCAGTTGATGTGACGGATAAAGTGCAGCCAGTGCCCAGATTGGATTAATTGGGCTTGGCGGGGCAAGGGCCTCTGTCACCTGCTCTGCTGACTGGGTGGAAGAAACTGGGGAATGGAAAGTGTTAGAGTCTTCTAATACCCAAACCCCTGCCAAAGTACCTCCCAAGGAAACTCTAGACTGAGTTCTCGGGAGTGCCATTAAGATGGGCGGGCCACGACAACCCACTTCCTTTGATGTTCCTCTCAGCCATCACACTTTCCTGAGAGTTGCTTTGTGGCAGGCAGGGATACAGCACAAGAGGGAAACGTCCTCGAGCAGGATGTCCAGGAGTACGTCGAGTGGAAACATTAAAAAAGCCTTAAGACATGTGATATGTGGACTGGTAAGAGGTGATTAAAACCTTGGGCTTGTTATGATTTTTATTATTTTTTGGACCATGCCCAGTAGTGCTCAGGGTTTATTCCTGACTTTTAGTTTAGGGGAACACTCCTAGTGGGGTTGGGGGTACCATATGGGGTACAGGAGAACAAACCTGAACCAGCACATGCAAGGGAAGTGCCTTACTCATTGTACCCACTCTGGCCCCAAGAGCTTGGCTTTTGAGAGATAGCTGTTCCTTCATGGGAGAGGGATACAGACAGACGGACGGACGATAGGCATAGGAGAAAGTGTTCGTTGTTACTTATTATGAGGAAAATGCACATCAAAGCACAGTGAGATGTTGTCTCACACACACCCTTGAGAATGGCCTATGTCAGAGCCGAGAAATAGCCAGCGTTGGAGAGAGTGGTGAGAAAGGAGCGCTCATTCGCTGTTGGCAAAGTTGCGGATTCAGCATCTATGGAAAAAAAGGAGATTGCTCAGAAAAAGTTCAAATAGAGCGTCTATGTGGCTCAGTGATCCTGCTTCTTTGGGTTCAGGAGCACAGAAACGTTGAATAAAGAAGATAAATACACACCCATGTTCATGGCAGTGCTATGTGCAGTAGCCAGGACATGGAAACCCAGATGCCCAACTTGGGTGGATCAAGAGTGGTAGCTGCTCAATGGAATGCTGCTCAGCTGCGAGAGAAGGCGCAAGCTTGCAGTCTGTGGCAACTTGAATGAAACTGGAAGGTGTCACGTTAAATAAAATCTAAGTCAGAGAAAGAAAGCTGAATACTGGATAATCTCATCTGTGGTATACACAGGAAAAAAATCAAGGGAATAGAAAGTTTTGAAGGATGAACCACTTTTGGCATCAGGTTATAAAACTGAGATTACTGAGCAGTGGGAAGAGGGAGAGAGGAGGAGGAAGAGGTGGAACGGAAGTAACGTAAGGGCCTTGGGCGCTTGAGTGTGGGAAGATTCTTATTGGTGTTCATAAAAAGTACACTGTAACACTATTGTAACCACATTATTTAAATTATAATAAGAAGAAAACATTTAGAACCAAACCAAACCCAAAGAACCTAATATATTAGCCAAAATGGAAATGGAGGGGAGGCAAGAGAGGGGGCAAAAATGTCCAAGTGCCATTGACCAGAAAGAGAAGCCAGTTTTCACTTTAAAAAACTTTCTGAGAAGGGTATTTATGGAGGCCGAGGTCTTTGATTTAACATAGGATAGTCACTGTGTTTTCTGAGCACGTGGTTTAATGACAGCCCCAAACTCTCTGACTAGAGACTTCCTTTGTGTAAATGTCTTCTGAAGGTGGGCCAGGCGATAGCCCAGCGGGTAGGGCGTTTGCCTTGCAGCGGCAGGCCTGTGCCTGCCTGGGTTCGATTCCGGCATCCCATATGGTCCCCTGAGCACCGCCAGGAGTAATTCCTGAGTGCAGAGCCAGGAGTAGCCCCTGAGCATTGCCAGGTGTGACCCAAAAAAGCAAAAAAAAAAAAAAAGTCTTCTGAAGGTATCATCACCATTGAATATCATATTTAATAAACCAAAGGCCTGAGAATATAGAAATTACTCGAGTCAGCATTTGAAAAAATCTCTCTTTTTTTTTTTTTTTTTTTTGCTTTTTTGGGTCACACCGGAGATGCACAGGGGTTACTCCTGGCTCTGCACTCAGGAATTACTCCCTGGCGGTGCCCGGGACCATATGGGATGCCGGGATGGAACCCGGGCTGGCATGGGCCGGCCACGTGTAAGGCAACGCCCTACCCGCTGGCCATCGCTTCCGGGCCCCAGCATTTGAAAAAATCTTAAACACATGGTACTCAGTATTTAAGGCAATGCCCAAGGGCTTTACAAATAACAGTGGAAAACGAAGCAACAGAGAGGTGAAGTAATTTGCTCATGGTGACACAGATCACCAGTGCAGTCAGAATTTGAACCCACAGCATCAAGATTACAGAGCTAAGCCATCAGTTTAGCTCTGTCACCACATTATGTTTCCGTTTAAACCAGTTCCTGGAAAACAAATGGGACTGGGAGAATAAGGATACGGTGAGATAAAAAATGTCAGAAACAATCCCCAAGGAAAGGGATAGTTTGTCTAAGGTCACAGAAGTGGCACAGAAGAACCGGAGGGGGGAGGACAGCAGGTGGAGACAGTGTGGTTTGGGGTGTGAGAGCTGATCCTGTGGGACAGGTAGAGAAGAGTTTGCTGGTAAAGACGGTCCAGAAGGAGGTGACAGAAAAAATACCCAGAGGGACCTCCCCAGAGGGGAGAGAAATGACACGGTGCCGTGGTTTCCCCTGGGAAGTTCAAGTAAGTGGACAAAAATCAGACCATTATATTGGAACAAGAGGCCAGCACTGGGGCCAGAACAACAGTACAGCGGGGAGGGCATTTGCCTTGCATGTGGCCAACCTGGGTTCTATCTCCGGCATCCCATTTGGTCCCTGAGCACCTCCAGGAGTGATTCCTGAGGGTAGAGCAAGAAGTAACTCCTGGGCAGTGGCGGGTGTGACTCATCTAGAAAAATTAAAAAGTTTGATAGTTAAGGAAGAAAGTGTGGGGTAGGAAAGGCAAAAGAAAGGAAAGGGTGAGAGTGGCTGCGGAGGAAAAGCAGAGAGAGAAGGTGCAAGAGAAGCAGTCCGGGAAGCACCATAGAGGCGGAAGACGGAGGCATGAATGATTGATTCCCTGCAAGTCTCAATCTGGAGAGCACCAGGAAATACCACCGGCAGCACTACAATTACTGTTAGGAACCTTTTCAGGCAATGGAATAGAAGGTCAAACGGGCTAGAGAAACAGTACAGGGGGTTTCGGCATGTGCTTTCATGTGACCTGGTACCCTGGTTTGACCCCCAGCACTGCATGAGTTTCCCCCGAGCACCACCTGAGCACAGAACCAGGAGTGACTCCTGAGCACAGAACCAGGGGTGAGCCCTGAGCACAGAACTAGGAGAGACTCCTGAGCACAGAACCAGGAGAGACTCCTGAGCACAGAACCAGGGATGAGCCCTGAGCACAGAGCCAGAAGTGAGCCTTGAGCAGTGCTGCATGTGGTCCCCATATAAAACAAGTTTCAGTTGTGGATTTAACTCCTGGGCCTTTAGCAGACCCTCGGCTGTGTGTCCCTGACAGAGTGCCAGGGAGCGCTCAGGCTCTCAGAATCTGTTTGTTGAATTGAATAAATGGGTCTTATTTACATTTTTATTGTGGATATTAAAAAAAAGAATATAGTGCTGATCTTCAAACACTCAGAAACACAGTCATAAAAAAACCTAGCGTTTTATGGACTGCAAGTCATTTTATGAAATGTTGCAAATACATCCATCCTGCCTGGGGCCTTGAAGTAATAGGACCATTATAGGATTTCTCATTGGGTCATCAAAAAAGTTTCTACTCTCATATTCGTGCTACTTTACAGACCAATTCAATATTTTATTAAAGGTAGGGAAATAGATTGTTTCTGAAGCATTGGGTATAGTTAAAGGTGTTAAGAAAATGTAAAAGCAATTTTACTAGTGTCTTGACTACTAATTTGGATAAATGTTTATTATCAAAATGTTCCAGCATTATCTTTCTTCCTCCAGAAAGGTCAGGCACATGCCACTAAAAATACATTTAGTACATTCGAGAATATATTTCAAATGATTTATTGGGGAAATGTATGGACTATTTATTTAAATATACCTCTTATTTCCAGTAATGCCACAACCTCATTAGAAGTGACTTGGCTCATTGCTTAAGCAAAATGATTTAGCTATTTAGGACCTCTCCTTAAAAAAGAAGCCATTTTCCTCTAACCGTTTACCAGAATTGGGGATATATTTTTTAGAAGAGTGCACGTGAATGGTTAAGGTCAGAGTGCCAAGCCTTAGGGAATTCTATCAGAAGTTGTGTGTGTTGTACTTTTGGGCACTTCTCTCTCTTTCCTTCATTCTCTAGAGTGCAGGAAATTCTCTGCTGGAAGTATGAAGGGACAGTCACTGTTTGGGAGTTATAGAATCCTCCAGAGAGTCCCTGGGATTCTCTTCTCTGTGGCAGGCACCCGGCCAGCCAGATGGGGGCCTGGTGTTAGCCGTGCAAAACAGCTTCTGTTCTTTGGGGATATTAGCACTTTATTTAATGTGTTCACAAATGGAATTTGTTAACTAGTGAATGTGCATTACACATTCAGATCATTGTATATGATATATTCAGGTGCCTGTAACATATAAATGTAAAGACAATAAAAATATCATGCTATTACCTTTAGGAGCTGAAAGATTCCTGAGCTCATACCCTCTGACCCCTGCCATCGTTCTGAGGTAAAAACCACCTGAAATTCTGTGTTATTAGATTAAAAGATAGGAAAGTGACTTAGGAAGAGAGAGAGAGAGAGAGAGAGAGAGAGAGAGAGAGAGAGAAGAATCTGTACTAATAGTTTTAGACCAACAGAAAAAAATACAGAAAAATTTCAGGTGTTTGGTTCTATTTAATCAACCAAATTCAAGAGTTTTAGGATGTTAAAAATGGTATTGGACTGAAATTAAACAAATTATTAAACCCAACTAGTGTGTATATGAGAAATCTGCAATTTTCATTTATTATGGAGTGTTAATTGCCTTTTTTGAAGGCAACTCAGCAAAATGGAACAAAAGTCTTTAGAAAAGTACAATTCTTTCTCCTCTCAGGATGTTATTCTAAGGGAAACAAAGAAGAACGTATAGATGTTCATTTAACTATGTTAAGTGGGGGGTTACTGATAATAATTATGAATCAATTAAAAATAAAGGAAGGATTTACACATTGTAACAAGTGGGAAAATAATTTCAACTTTATGTGGAAATATCCTAAACACAGGACCATCTGATATTTATAACAACTTCTACATTATTTTCATGGGAGGAAATTATGGATGCAAATTTTATATGAAGTGGTAGGGGGTTAGGTGATTATTATTATTATTGCTTATCTATATTTTGTTTTTTAATACAAGAATAATTTTTTAATAAGATAAAGAACAAGTGGCTGGAATCTGTTAAGGAGAAAGCTCGGGTGGAGTCAGCTTAGCCGTGAGCCTGGAAGGCTTGTGCTTCTCTTTCCTGCTCCAAGGCTCTGCCATCATCCTGTGCTGCCAGACCACAAAGCATCAAGCTTGACTCCTGCTTTGTACTGTTGGATCCCAAGGCACTGAAGAAGCATTGTGGGTCCTGTGTCTGCCATTAGTCAGTTCAGATGCCAGCGAGTCCAACAGGAACAACTCAACCCAAGCTAGCCAGAAGACACACTAGCTCACAGGTGTGTGAGTTGCCCAGAGTAGGGTCAGCCATTGCACCATGGAGGTGCTGACCTCTGTACTGTCTCCAAATGTGGGAAACTTAGCCGCATAATTCATGACAGATGAGGACTGCACTCTCCCAAGAGGAGAAAGACACTCAGATCCCCAGAACCAATTGCTGGGTCCCAAGGAGCAACGCAAGTTCCACTCAGACAATGGGGATGAGCAAACGGAAGAGTGAAGTCTTCACAAAAGGCTTTATCATGAAACTGCCTTCAAAGAGAGCCTTCCCGAGGCCCAGTTTCCCAGTCAACCAGGGAATGTTTTTCCTCCAAACACAAAACCATGCTGGTATATTGTGCTAGGGAAAAAACAAAGGCAGCAACATAAAAGATGTTTTGGAGAACGGGTGGTCTCTGTTCCATGATTCCTCTATGGAATCTCCTTAGAAATTTTTAACACCATTGATTCTCATCTCCTTACTGTTGCCCAATGATTTCTGGGGATGTGAATGGACTTCATGTCAACTTGGAAAACAAATATGGAATTATACAAGCCCAGGGCCATAAAGAGAGCACAAGGGGCTGAACAAGTTTCGCATGAAAGAGGCCTGGGTTTAATCCCTGGAAATATATGGTTACCCGAGCTGACAGGAGCCCTCAGCACTGCTTTGGAGATGGTTCCAAACCCATATCAATCCCCAAATAATCATATGACCCCAAAAGCCACCAGTCAAATATCTGTAATTGCTCCTGATCACACAGGCTAGTTTCCGCCCATCAGCCCTGACCAGGGATACCATCACCATCTCCTGCCCTCCCTGGCCTGGCCTTCTCCGCTGATGAGGCATTTCTAATTCTATCGGTCATTAGAGCGTCCCTACAAGGTGGGGAGAGGAGCTACTAGCCGGTACAGTAATTATCAGGGCTTAAAAACAAATTCTGGTAAAATACTGGTCAAATATTTTCATTTTATAATCCCTGGTCTCCTGGAGCCTTTGAAATAATGGCCAGTAGTTGAGCAAGTTCATTAACTAATTCCCTTAAGGTTGGGGGCTGCACATTCTCAGGACCTGCTCATTTACATATTGTGCTATGTTTTCAAGTATTCCCTTACCTGGTTTATTTCAACATCTATATTTAAAGGTCTTCATTACTTCCTAATTATCTAGGCTCCCTTCCTTTATTTCTCTTGTTAAAGACCAATTTAAAAGAGCAGCTCGGTATCTCTGCCACTCAGAGTCATCATTAATTTCACTCCCCTTCTCATTTATTAGTCCAACCACTTTATTGCCCGTGTTTCCCTCTCCCCAGCCCGGGTTCCTTGCCTCGAACCTCTTTGTCGGTGTTAACTCATTCTGCTTTATCTGCTGCTCTTATCTTTCTGTCCTTGACAAGCCTTAGAAAAAAAAAGCTGGTGCATTTTTTTCCCCTTTATGGCTCTTCCTCATCTTTTCTCTATTTCCACAGTGGGCTTTCTTCCACCCTTAGATCTTTTCAAGGTTCTTTGTCAAGTAGCTCCTTGAATTTTTTTATTCAAGGCATCTTGGGCCTTTGTGGCTTAACTGTGATTTGAAAACTTTCTGCCCTTGCCTGTAGTGCTGTCTGAGTTTCTTAATTCACCCAAATTGGATTTCTGAAAATCCTTGAACTCGAGCAAGTTCCTTAATGTTTTTAAATACCGAGATCAGGTCATATCATCAGGGTAGCAGTGGCTCATGGCCAGCTGCATCAAAGACCATTCACAGGAGGGAGAGAATCTGCACATGTGAGGTCATTGTTCATGCCTTGGGCAGGATATAGACATTTTCAGACCCAAATCTGTTCCCGACAAAGGGGCTAAAATGCTGCTGGTGTTCCAGCGTGTTGACAGGAAATCTGGTTTCCTGGGTGGAGTACACACTGTGATGGCAGGCGGCTTGCTGGTCAGAAAGGCACAAGGGACAAATGCCGCTTGGGAGCTCCTCTCTGGTTACAAGTGGCTGCAAAGGAGCGAGCTTCTCCATTTGTCTGCAGAGATGCACTGGCCCCAGGGGCCCTCTGGCCTGTTTTGGACAGTGTCTGTGGACATGGAGAAGCATGCGGCTTTGTAAGAGGCGGCTCTCCTTCAGATAGCCACAGAAGCACCCTGGTCTGGTCTCCCTCTGAGAAAGAAATGCTGCGAGCAGTTCAGCTGGCCGCCTCTAGCTGCGTGTTCAGGGCAGCTCCCAGAATAGTGGGAGGAGCTGGACCCAACTTTTCTGACCAGTGCAGACTCCTGTGCTGAGGACTTTCATCAGACTGCCCGCGGGTCATCCAACCCTTCAGCAGCTGTAGCCGCTTGAGTTTTCTGGCCTCAGCATCCTTCTCCCTCCTAGCTGCAGACATCAGGCCTGTGGCGGGCTGAGGGCTCTCCCTGTGTGCACCTGCCCGTCTCCATTTCTTCCACATGCCTTAGCCCCAGTAAGTCTCTTACCCTTCGAACTCACCTCAGCACATGTTTCTAGGAGGACCTGAATTACAACCATGAGCCTCTTTTTAACCCTGCTGACCCAGCTGTCTCTCCCATCCATTCTGCTTCGCCTAGACTCAGCTATGCCCTCTTTTATGTTCCTAAATAGAAAACCTGCATGCGACATCCTGAACAGAAGCATAGCGGGTGAAATAAAGATGAAACCGGGTCTGTGACGCTATAGGCAACTACTCTCATTCATTCATTAATACAGATAATTGATCTCATTACACTCTGATCAAATTGGGGATTTCTAGGAAAAGAGCTTGTACTTAAACCATGGAAGCACTAGATGACGCTGCTGCCCCACACAAAGGCGGGAGCTTGAGCTGGGCTTGGCCAGAGCCATTCGGGGCTGGGGTCCTGCATTTTCCTTGGCAGGAGAGGGGCTATAGTTCTGCACTACACTCCAGAATGTGAAAAAGCAGCGTCGGATCCATGGTTCTGGAAGAGCATGTTAAATGAACTCCAGCTCTGCTCTCTTCCTCTTTCTGTTTCCCTCTATCCCATTCTCAGAGCTTCTGGGATCAAATGTTTGTACTGTGTGTGAAGGTGTTCTCCAAACCCTTGAATCGCTTCAAGAACTAATTATCAGAGCTACTCTCATTTCTCTATGTGCCCACCAGTTCCCCTTATATGACCAGGTCACCCTTTTGGATCAACAACACAACCCCGGCAGAGCTCAGTAACCCCACTTCTGGCCCCTAGATGTGGGAGAATGATAAGCCCCCGTAGAATTTTCACCAAAGCCTGTCTCTAGATTTCCTCAACAGATTCACCTGCCAAGCGCCGCTCTCTTGTGTTGGGAGTAGAGGGTCAAGAGAATTCTTCTACACTTGGTACTTTCTCGGTTGATTATAGAATATGCTTTTCTATGTTTGTGATCAGATATCAAGTGTTAGTGCTGCCATCTTTAACGCTGTCTGCCCTACCTTCTTCATGTGCAGTCAGCAATCCGTCTCAATAACATCTGCCTTATAAATTCTCATAGACAAAGCTGCTGAGAGGGGTCTGAAAATTTAATCCTGCAATTCAAGACCCTCATATGCGCCTCAAAATATCCATTTCTTTGTATAAGCACAACACTTCTGTATTGGGAATGCTAGGTGGGCATACTGGTGAATCTGTGTCCTAAGAAGTTATTTGTGAACACACTGGATGATTACATGGTTTCATAGAAAGTACTTTCTTATTTATAAGACTGAATTCATTCATGCTTTCATCAGGTATCGTCATAATCACAGCCATCAAACTCCTCTTCACATTTCTCTAACATTGGCTAATCTTTTTGTCACATTTTACACCAATAATGGTTAGGAATTTCCCAGAATGTTCTGGGAGGGTTATTCTGGGAATTAACCTCGGTGAATAATCTCAGTGTCTGTTATAGAGACATCAGGAGTAGGTCAGTGGGGTAATTTTTGAAAGATAGCTTTACAACTACCAGTAAGTTTTACAACTGGAGGGCAGTGCTGCTGAAATTTGTCTACTTGTAATAACAAAGATACTTTGGCATCTCTCTTGGTCATTTCATCATAATGAGACTAGGATATAGTTGGGAACACTTTTTTTTTTTTTTTGGGTCACACCCAGTGACACTCAGGGGTTACTCCTGGCTCTGCACTCAGGAATTACTCCTGGCGGTGCTCGGGGGACCATATGGGATGCCGGGATCGAACCCGGCCAGCACAGGCCGGCCACGTGCAAGGCAAACGCCCTACCCCTCTGGGCTATCGCTCCGGCCCCAGTTGTGAACACTTTTAAACAAGCAACCTAGGGTTAGAAATGTTAGAAATGTTAGAAAACACTATCTCACTAGATAATGTGGACCAGGCCATGATTCTAATAATCAGAGAAGGCACTATGAAAAAAACAGTAAAAATTTTATTCATTTATTGGGGACCTTGGGGTCACACCAAGTGGTGCTTGGAAGACCATGTACCTTAATCTTGTACTATACCTCCTCTGTGGTGGAGGGCAGAAGAGGGAGAGATAGAGCATGAGAGAAGGAGGCAGATAGATAGATAGAGGGGGGGACAGAGACAGAAACAGAGACATGTCATCGGATGCCCTCGCCAGATAACTGGGCACCTAGGGTCACTGCAGTCAACCAGAAACTTCTGATAGAGAAAGCCTGGGGAATCTCTGATTAACATGTTTAATGTACTTGATTAAGGGGAAAAGAATGTAAAGCCTGGAGGCTTGTTAGCAAGTGCAGTGCATGGCTGAGAAGAATGCATTCATCCTCAGGAAAGACTTTGTTTAACTCTGGGCTGTCTTTCTCTTGGAAGAAGAAAGTCAGCGTCTTCCTGAAAGGTTGGAGGTCCCTGGGCAGTGCCTGGGAGGCAGTCACAGAAGCCCGAGAACAGAGGACTGGCTAAAGAAACTGTGGTTCATCTACGCCATGCAGATTTCTGTCACGGAGTGCGACTTGGAGAGAGATTCCTATCAGAGAGGCGTCTTCCATGTTGCATCCCAGCCCATCTTCCTCCTCTCCTGGGGTCAGTTTGAGGATCCCCGGAGGCACCAGAATATTGACCCACCCAAGAAGAGACCCTCTTACCCTTCCTTCCTGCTGAGGGATGAGGGCGGATCTCTCCTAGCTGAGGGGTGGGTAAGATAAAGGGTGTGGGACTTGGTGGTGGGGAGCTGAAATTGGAAGCCGACACATCAGAGACCAAGTGAAAACGGACCTGCTGGTTTTGGAGGTCACTCCTGCTACCTGACTGAACCCTGACCTTTCACCTGCATACAAACCAATGCATGGAGGATTCCGACTGCCTCCTCCCTAGCAAAGTTGGGGGCCCCTGGGGGATTTCTTTTTGTGCGTGTGGCAATGGCTGAGTGAAAAGGCAGCTCTCTACTCCTCCGCGGATAAATCATCCTGCATCAGGGAATCTTTTTGTTTTCTATCCCTGAAAGAGTCTGGGGGTGGCTTTTTTCCCCTCCCCCTTGCCTTTTTCATAAATAAATATTTTAACTGGAAATTTCCAAGCGTATGACAGGCCTAGAATGTGAACTTGAATGTACTGTAATAGAAATCATCAGTTGCCATGGCGACGTGTTCCAAGAGCAGATTGCACCGAGTCACATGGGCAGAGAGTGCTCAGTAATACTAACACATCAGAGCGCGAGGCCACTTAACCTCAATCGCTTCCAGCTATTGTGCAGAATGCAATTGAATTTATTCCTAATTTCTGCCAGTGCTAAGGAACAAAATTTCCCTGCAGATTTTAATCTTACTCAGGCAGCCCCAGCTAGTGCCCCGACACTGCTCAGCACCAATATTCAGCCCCGTTACTCGCCCACTTTACAGCTCTATTTTCTTATTTTTATTTTTAATAATAGCTTCCTTCCTCCCGCTGGATCCCCCTGTCCCCCTGCCCTGGGGAGCACCCCCCTCCTTTCTGAAAGCCTGCCTGGTTTCTCTGCCTCCACTTCGCTCACACAAGGAGCAGAGCTTTCATAATAATATCAATCCCAACAACAACAGTCACACAAATGACAGGCTCTACTCTTAGCGAGCCTCCCGCCCTAAACCTGTTCTCAGATACAATTCCCGCAGGCTCTGGGCGCGCCACAATGAACAGCCCCATCCTAAGAAGGCAAAGTGTGGCTCAGTGAATCCAAGTGTGTATGTGTTCAGTTCTGGTCACTGTCCCCTCCCCTCGCCGGAGCACCCCCACCTGCCAGGAGAGTGGCCAGATTAGCAGGAGGTATAGCCCCGATCACAGAACACTCATTTCAAGAGCTTATCCGCTCTTATGAAGGCTGATAAATCAGAGTCTCTCATATGGACAGTCTCAAGTCAGCGACACCATCGATCTCCCCTGCCCCTTTTAAGTTATTTGTCTTGTTCACTTCCAAAGATGATATCAGAGATGCCAAATGAGCCTTTGTTTTCCCTGCTTTTGCGTTCCCAGGGCCGCTGCTGTGTGCTTGCATACTGCTGGGCCCCGTCTTTTGTTCCCAGCCCAAGGTCACCTCTCCCGGTTCAGGTGTCTGGGCAGTGCCCCCTGGGTTCCTAGGTGGGAGGCAGCGTCCTTTGCTGTGGTGAGGCTTTGCGTGGTCTTAGTGTGCCGTTGACCTCCCCTCTTATGAATGTCACTTTTAAAAAGCCATAAACCCGCTTTAATAGCTATATGTAGACAAGGTTGAGTCTGGCCCGGTGAGTCCATGCTGAAGGTCGGGCCAAAGGAAACTGGCAGACTCAGGGAGATGCTGGAAAGGTCTGTGGAGGGCAACACGGGTGTGGCACGCCGTGTTGGCAGGGCTTCTGT
This sequence comes from Cryptotis parvus, assembly GCA_021461705.1. Classification (NCBI taxonomy): domain Eukaryota; kingdom Metazoa; phylum Chordata; class Mammalia; order Eulipotyphla; family Soricidae; genus Cryptotis; species Cryptotis parvus. The sequence continues at coordinate 101,827 of JAJIBD010003986.1, forward strand.
GACTGGCCGGGCTCCTGTAACCAGGGGTAGTGGAGCTGAGAACCACTGATGTGTCCTGTGCCCACCACTGTTCCGAACGGCTGAACCAGCGAAGGCGCTGGACGAGGAAAGCAGGAGAGACCGCACGGAGTGGGAGGGAACAGATGCCTGGAATCAGGCTGATGGTGCTGGTTGCTGGCGGCAGAGCGAGCTCGGTGACTGTGGAGATCTTCATGACGCCTGTGTGAGAAAAGCAGCCAGAGAGGAAATGAAGAGAAGCAGTGCAATGAATTTTCTATCAGCAGTGACATTTGGGTCTGGGGAGAGAAAAACCATCTGCCAAGCTGCTGGGAGCACACGCGGCCCCACACCCATCTGCTCTGAGTCCGGGAAAAGCTTTGTTCAACAGCCCTGACTGACCCCCGCCAGGCTGTCTGCAGCAGATCCTCAGGTAGAGCCTGGCCGTGGAACAGGAGAATTGTCCCCTAATTCGCAAAAACTGAACATGGTGTCTAAGAGAAATTGGTTTGGCTTCTGCGGAAGCACAGCTTCGACACCTGCTAGTTAAACATATTTGCGGACTCTCTTGCTAGAGCCGCCCAGGCAATTAGAACATTGGAGGACGTCTCATCTGTATCTAAGCAATGTCCCTTTAGGCAGGCAGGCCTTATAGAATCTTCACCCCAGCAGAGGTACATGGCTAGTACATGACACCACTGAACCTCGTGGCCTCCTACTGAGGAAAGATGGCCAAAGATCAGACAAAGTTTGGGCATATTTCTCTAATTAATTTCATTAAAGAGAAGGGCATCTGTGCTATTATGCTAACACCTACAATAGCAATTTCATTATGTTCATTAATCTGTAGACAAGGAATAATATTATTCCACTTCCTATAGCTCTTCAAAGTACTTTCATAGCTATGGCCTGATTTGAACAGGTGGGATGCATTTTACAGATGAGAAAATTAAGATCTAAGAACACTGGGACTAGAACATAATTACACAGAGTAAGGCAAGTATCTGGACATTAGGACATTCGATATGATGCTCTTTCCATGACTCCTGGTGTGCTGGACAGGTTGAAGGACACAGTGCCTGCGCTTTCTGATGAAAATAACCCAAAGATCTCCATCCTGCACAATTTTTTTTAATGGTCCTATGCATGGAGAGAACCAGCCCCTCAGGTGAGTGAATACAAATTGGTGCCTGAGCAAAGGGCAACCATCTGTGGGTTGCAGATGAAAGGTCGGTTGTCTCTGGAAAAGTGTGGTGTGGTTCAGCTTACTAGAGTTCCAGAGAGAAGGAAGGCAACTCAACTTCATGCCACCATCTCTTTGGGGAAATGAGTCCTGTTGGGAAGGCAGGCATGAAAGAGCTGGGGCACTTTATCCAGCAACTTATCCTTGCCAAGAGCTTGCTGCCACAGCACTAAGACTCAGAGTAAAGGTGGTATTGGAGGGTTCCCACCCCTTTTTTTCCTTTTTGGGCTACACCTAGCGATGCTCAGGGGTTACTCCTAGTTCTGCACTCAGGAATCACTCCTGGTGGTGCTCGGGGACAAAAAGGGATGCTCGGAATCAAACTCGGGTTGGCTGCGTGCAAGGCAAAAAGCTTTACCTGCTGTACTACTGCTCCGGTCTCTGGTACTGGAGGTTTTGATGTAGCCAGATTGACTCTGCCAACCCCTGAGAGTTAGTTACTGAGTCATAGACACTTTTCCCTCCCTTGCTTCTTTCCATCCCAACCTTCATTCCTACCTGGTCCTTGGACGTACAGGGATGAGGTTAAGGATGGTGAGAGTCAGGAATATCCGACAATTTAAAAAATCAAGAACTTTAGCTCTGGCTGTGGGCTCATGAAAGCATGTAACTGGATGCTGTTTTTTGACATACTGGAAAATCAGTTCTGTGTTGTTCTGAGTTTCAAAGTAACGTCAACAAGACTGGATGCTATAAAGATACATATACATATATTCTTTCTTTCTTTTTCCTTCTCATCCTAAAGCTGTAAGTTTGGTTGAAGATTCCTTCTGTGGAAGCAGGGTCACAAGACAAGGTGAAGTCTTTCTGGCTTCAGCACTATTGAAGTCATGCTCTTGAGACAACTGTTTTTCTTTTTGTTTGTTTGTTTTCTTTTGGGTCACACCTGGCAATGCTCAGGTGTTACTCATGGCTCTTAGCTCAGGAATTACTCCTGGCGGTGCTCAGGGGACCATATGGGATGCCAGGGATCGAACTCAGGTCGGCTGCGTGCAAGGCAAACATCTTACCCGTTGTGCTATCGCCTCCGCCCCATTGGGACAACTGCTTCCATAAGTAGCATTGTGTGGGCTACGCGTGGGTTCCACTTGAAGTTCCAGTGAGTGGGAAGTCCACCACCTCACAACAAATAGGCCAGAGAAATTTTGGGATCACTGGCCTATTCTTTGCCTAGGAAACATGAAAACAGAAGGATATACCAAGACCTGAAAGGTATTTCTCCAAAAGGGTGGGAAGAGTGAAAGGAAGGAGGAAGAAAAGAAAACAGGAATAAAGTTGGGGAGACTTTGTCCCTGAGACCTGACAGCATGTTGATGGGAGAAGCAGCATCGCTGCGGATTCTAGGGCAAGATTTCTCTACCTCGGCACAACTGACAGTTTGGGCCAGAAAACCTTTATGGTGGGGCCTGCCCTGCCCTTCATAAGATGTTAAGCAACATTCCTCCTGTCTCCCCATGGGAGCCAGTAGCACTATCCTCTCCCTGTGGTAACAATTAAAATGCTTCCATGGATAGCCAGAGGTCTCCTATTAGGCCCAGGTGTTCCCAGTAGAGAAACACTGAGTCACAATTGAGTTGCAAGTTCAACTGCCAGACTCATCTGATCTACTGGCCATTTTTCAGAAAAGAAAAATTACTCAGCACCTGGGATTCTACCTTCTTTACATGCACAAGCAGAACACACTTTCCCAATGGTCCCACGGCCACGATCAACCCTGTTTCTGGATCCTTGCACTGTGCCCAGGGTAGGGCCGAATTACTTACTGTGAATCACTGGTTGGTATGAATCAGTCCATGAGGACAACAAAAACAACAGCAACTAAGGATGTAGTAATAAAAACAGTCAACTCTTACATGGAGCTTAATGTGACTGTGGGCACCATTTTAAACACTGGACATTTAAACTCTTTTGATCCTCACTCTCACCTGCAAAGGAGGTGCAAATTTAGCTTACAGAGGAGGCAACAGGACAAGTGAACTTCTGGATACAAGTGAAACTCTTGGAAAGCTGCACACTAGCCGGAGGCAGGGCCAGCGCTTGAATCCAGGCCTCATGTGGCTTGAGCTTTGCCTTCCTGGGCTAAAAGACCCGGACACATGCCATTTCCAGTAATTTCAGTCAATCCATTCCCTCATCTCAGGGTGCAAACCCACAGGGCATGCACTTTGGAAGGATTAGGAACTTTTCAGGTCTCTTATGGTACAGACAGGCCATATTTCTGTATTTCACAGGCCCTGTTGAAAGTTGAAGACAAGTGAAATGGAACATTTAGGTGGGCATTGAATGTGTAGTACAAAGCCTTCACCAAATTCAGCTGTAGAGTATTCGTGTTAGGAACTTCACTTGAATTCTTCATGATTATTATTTGTCTTCAAGACTAGCGAGATAGTAGTCCAGCAGGCAAGATGCTTGCCTTGCATACGGCTGACCTAGCTTCAGTCCTCAGCACACCTTACGGTTCCCTGAGCCTCACAAGGATTGATCTTTAGACACAGAGGCAGGAGTCAGCCTTGAGCACCACTAGGTATGGGCCAAACCCTCCCCCAAAAAGATTTTGTCCAGAACTAGGCCCTCTTTACTTTGGAAAAGTGTTTGCTTTTCCAAAAAAAAGCAAGACAGAGTGTGAGTTGTGTCTTGGCTTCAGCAGGGTGTGGTGTTCCTCCTAGTAACTCTTTCATATCCTGGAAGCACAGGGTTTTAGCTTCAGAAGAATCCCTGGGAAGGTTGGAGGTTCCACTACAAGCGGCTGTGGTATCTGGTGCTGTTCTCCCTGCCTCCTGTAGTGGGCAGGCCTGACAATAGTGTACGTGGTGGGCCATGTGGGAAGGAAACAGCATGGCTGAATTGAGTTGGGTGTCCTCTCCCAGGCCGTGGGAGCAGCAGTTGTCTGGGAAAAAGGGCAGCAACCTGTGGGCTCTAAGTCTGCACGATGCTGGAGACTATATGTGGAGATGGTCCTTTGTAGGACCCTGGGTCAGTGAGCTGGATCATCTGGAAGACTGTCCATTTGCTTTCCTTCTCCACTTATTATTACATAGGCTAGATAATAACTCCTGCCTCTGGGGACATATTTTCAGAGCGCCTTATGTTGTCAAGTAATCTGAATTTGTGGACACATCACTGTTTTTTCCAGAGCTTTCCCTAGAAATGTTTCAACACTGATCTGTGGGTATTGGATGGTTACATTTTGTTTTGGAACCTCAGCTCTCAGACTTTTCTGCAAGGGGTGATGAGATGCTAATATGAGGTGACAACTTAATGCTGAACAATTACTCTAAGAACAGTGCATTAATTTTTTTTTATTATACAACTGTGAGATATACAGTTACAAAGATGTTCATGTTTGGATTTTAGTCATACAGTATTCCAGCACCCATCCCTCCACCAGTGCCCATTTCCCACCACTGGTGTCCCCTGATTCCCTCTCCCTTCCCCAGCCAGCCTCTATGGAAGGCACTTTGCCTCTTCTCTCTCTGTCTCTCTCTGTTTCTGTCTCTGTCTGTCTGTCTGTCTGTCTGTCTGTCTATCTCTCTCTTCTATTACACATTGTGGCTTGTAATAATACACAATAGCCAGAATCTGGAAACAATCAGAGTGCCAAAGAACAGATGACTGGATAAAGAAACTATGGTACATCTACACAATGGAATACTATGCAGCTGTTAGGAAAAACGAAGTTATGAAATTTGCCTATAAATGGATGGACATGGAGAGGATCATACTGAGTGAAATTAGCCAGAGGGAAAAGAACAGATATAGCATGACTGCATTTATTTGCATGATATAAAAAAAAGCATGATACAAATATCCAAGGCCAGGCAAAACATGGATCAGGAGGTCTTGTCGGTGGGTGGAATCTACTGCAAGTGTGTGAGAGTCAGAGATTAGGTAAGAGAGAGAAAGGAACAGCACTGAACACTGCATTTTGGATTTGAAAATAAATAGAAGTTTGAGAGGTATAAAAATGAAAGGACATATGTCCATATTTTCACTGTAGATAATTTTTATTCCCAATAGTTATCAGAGAGGTATGCAATATGTCCCATTATTATATCTGGTTTTAAAATTTCAATTAAAATGGCATATTCCTCTATAAAGCATGGCTTCAAACAGTGATTTTTAGTGAACTTAACCCCAACAGGTAGCAAACACTTTTCCAAAATACAGAGGGCCTGGCTCTAAGACAATTTTTTAAAGGGGGAGGGTTTTGATTCATACCCAGTGGTGTTCAAGGCTGACTCTTGGCTCTCTGTGTCTAGAGTTCACTCCTCGTGGGGTGCTGGAGACTGAAGCTGGGTCCAGCTGTATGCAAGGCTAGCACCCTGCCTGCTGGCCTACTTACTATCTCTCTAGTCTTGAAGACAAATAAGAGTCATGAAGAATTCAAGCAAGTTACTACAGCTGCAGTTGGTGAAGGCTTTGTCCTACTGCACATTCAATTTATATTCACCTCAATATTTATTCACCTCCTCTGGACCTATTTCCCTCTTTAATAAAAGTCTCATATTTATTAACTACTGTGTGGTTAATAAATATCCTTCTTGATATACAAGATCTTGATTCATCACAAAGCACTTTCAAAGCTCATTATTGAGGTCAGATAGAAACTGGAAGAGCAGATAATGGAATGGCCATGAACTCCACAAAGAAGAAGTCAGCTGAGTAGCAGGGCAACCTGGTTCCCCAGCAGGACTGATGCCCAAGGCCAGTGCTCTTGAACTCTGGGGGTGAAGTGGCCTCCTTCTTGAGAGCGTTTTGCTCTCGGAAGACCTTTTCATTTCCCTCCCACAAAATTGTCACCTGCCATCTTGTACTAGAGCTATTTTCCAGGCTTCCTCTCCCTCTCACTGAGAAGTTGCTTTAGAGAAGACGTTTTTCTGCATTTCCCTGTGGACACCCCCACTGGCATATTGTGTTGTCAATCTTGTACTCAAGATGGTGCCGAGTAGACATTTTTGAGTGAACAAATGAATGAGTGAATGAATATTGATATGGGATTCAAGCTGGATCTTGAAGGCAAGATACTGCCCAGTAATAAGTCAGTCATTGTAAATTACAAGCCGTTCTGAGTAGAGACCCATCCTGGCTGGCATCTTGCTGATGATTTTCTCTAATAATAGGAACCATGTATTGTTTCCTCCCCCTAGTCCCACCCTGACACTCGTTAGAATTGTTTACCGGAAGCTTGGTCTTTAAGCAGCATATGGGCTTTCTCCAGATAGGGAATTGGCATTTTATTGCAGAGATCCCATTACATCCCCATAGGAGGCTGTCACTTCCCCAAAGCGCACCCACCTTTGGTGCCAATCTTTTGCTCATGAATTCTCCTCCTGACTGCTGAGAGCTCACAGGCATGCTGCATGTCACCTGCTCCTCCAGCTCTTGACAATCTCCTTCCTTTGTTTCCAAATCCTAAGCAAATTGCTCCGTTGACAATCAAAGCCTGCGAACATCAAACAGCTGCTACAGACAGGTGTGTTCTACAGTACCTGCTGTTTGCTTTCCTCAGCAGGGACTGATATGACAAACAAAAGGGAGCTGGGTGCCAACTTCCTCCCAGCGTTTTTACAGACTTGGAAATTCACCCTAAAAATAGCCTTCATCAGTGGGGTGCTGTACAATTTCACTGATTCCTGCAGTTCTTTGCAAAATGCTAGGCATCTCAGTGGCTGCATCCAAGCAAAGAAATTGCAGAGCTCTGGAACGCTTCAATTATAAAGCATACCTTGTCACCTTACAAATATGTTTCAGGCCAGACACTTTGCTCAGTGGTAGAGCACATGCCTTGAGTATGCAGGGCCCTCCCTAGGTTCCCAGCACCGAAGAAACAAAAAGTGATTCCAACATCTGTGTTTCAGACTTTTTCTTGATGTGGCAGTGTGGAGGGAAAACAATTCTCACTTCTTCCATCTTTCCTCCTGGCACTGCAGGACCCTAGAAAGCCAGTATCCATTATTTTCCATACTTGGATTTACTATGTGCTTTTCACGTATGGTTCTGGATTTGACTGAATTATACCCTGAGATGTAGGTGGGGCGGCGTAGTAGCCAGGTTTTCCTGGGATTTCTGTTTTCAGCAGTACTATAGAGACTGTGTGTATGTGAGGAATTTTAGTGGGGTCTGACTTCCTAATGCTTCCTGATCATGGTGGTTTCCTGATCGTGAAGAGGAAAGCACTTTTCTTGATGAATTAGTGCTCAGAGTAGTCCCTGTGAGCCCCACCTGCATATGTGTCTTTGGGTTTCCTGGTGTTATCCCAAAAAACTTAGGGATAACTGAAAAGGGGAGATTTACTCAAAAATTAGGAAGTATATTGACCAGCCCTGGCAGGAGACCTAATCCTTGAGGAGGCGGAGGCTGCGATCCTGGGGTTATGCTGAGCAGAGCTTGGGTAAATAAGCAGTCTATATATATATTAGGAGCTTTTCCAGAAACGAATGCATGTTCATATGGGTAAGCCTATGCAGTAGAGGAACATATAGTGAATATTCATCACATGTACAAAAAAAGCCAGAGTAACAGTATCTGGGTGTGTTTTCAGTGTGCTAATGAAGAGGAAAAGGGAGGTGAATAGGGTCCGTGTCCTTATCAGTATAAAAGTATTCTTGAGCTTCTGTCTTGGGTATGGAGACATATCAAAAACTTAAAAATAGAACTTTCATATTACCCAGAAATCTATTTTGGCCCCAAGGACACAAAAACATTAAATCATAAGGATATAGACACGTGGGTCATTTAAAAACAACCGATGTCTGGAAACAACCCAAGTGGATAAAGAAACTGTGCTCTCTGTCCAGGATGGAATACTACTCAACCATGAAAAGAGACAAAATCTCACATTTCACTTCAATTGGCATGAATTTCACTTCAATTTGGATAGAACTGGAGGGTATCACTCTGAATGAAGAAGGAAAACTATAAAATTGTAGGTTCTCACACTTTCTCACTTCTTGTAGAAAGAAGAAAAGCAAGAGAATAAATGAGGACCAATGGAAACACTTTCTGCCACGGGAAGACCCCGAGGGGCGGTGGTGGAGGATATGTATGAACTCCCGGTGGTGAAGCTGTAGCGGCACTGTAAGGATAAAATGGTTGTAAACCAGGATGCCTCAATAAAAATATTGATTGAGAGAAGCCAAGACAGGCTCTCTTCATGAGGCATCCTGTGTGGGCCCTGAACGAGAACAGGAAAAGCAAAAACAACATAAACTACCGATGCTGCTTTTATGTATGTGTTTGGGCCACACACAGAGGTGCTTGGGGCCTACACCTGGCTCTCTGCTTAGGAAAGGGACTGTTTGCTTCTGGCAGTGCCGGAAGATACATGCAAATGTTATTGGGAAAAAAAACCTTACTAGTTGATATTCGCTATTAAAAAATTTCATCTCCAGCCAATCAGAGACCAAAGAAAGTCAGGAAGCGGCTTCTCCCAGAGGGTTGTCACTCCCTCCAAACTGCACTACGGGCCTCAGGGCAGCCTGTCTGAGCCTTCCCAACCCCAGAGACTGTAGCTAAGTTTTCCAGGGGAGAAAGACAAGGGGAAAAATTGCAAAAAGCTTTAATTATTTGATTATACTAATAATTTTGTGAGTCATTTAATACCCTGCTTTAACTTGCTAGAGTGAATTCTCTTCTCTAGACTGACCCTTAATCAAAACAGAGGGCAATTGGACTAGACATTCATCCCAGACTGCTTGGCGGGGTGCGCTGAGGTAATCAGCCAACCGGCAGGGGTCCCACATAGCCTCGGGCTAGAGGCCAGGAGGGAGGACTCTCCCTGAGTAACACCTGTCACCTTGGGGCCTCTGCCCTTGATGGCTTCCTCCCCACAGTCCTCCCTCTTCTAACCAGATGCAGTTTCAACTTCTCTGAACTCCCCGAACTTCCATTCCCTTTCTGCTGCTGCTATTGTTAGTGTACAATTCCTCCATCCCAAACTCAACAGTCTGCCCTTCAAACAGGTCTTGAGTGCCAGGAGCTGGGGGTTCCTTGTACATGGAGATTCATGACAGCACTCAGGACAGGGACAGATAAACGACACCAAGGACATATGTGTATATACCCGATTGGCCCTCATTTATTCTCTTGCTTTGTTTCTTTCTACAAGAAGTGAGGAAGCATGAACAAGAATAGGCAGCCAACCTATTCTTTTCCATCATTTGACTCCACGTAGATTCGGGGTCTTTCAAAAACACGCCAGTTTAAATGATGGTGCCAAATGGGCTGGAGCGATAGCACAGCTGGTAGGGCGTTTTTCTTGCATGCGGCTGACCTGGGTTCGGTTCCCGACATCCCATATGGTCGCCTGAGCACCGCCAGGAGTAATTCCTGAGCAAAGAGCCAGGAGTAACCCCTGAGCATTGCCATGTGTGACCCAAAAAATAAATAAAAGAAAAAAGAAAAAAAGATGGTGCCAAAGCAGAAGCACTGCCCAACAGAACTTCCTGTGATGATGGATTGATTCTGAACCAGCGCTGCACTGTGGAGTATCCCCAAACACAAGTGCTGACTGAACACTTGGAGTGTGACAAGTGTGACTGAAGAATGAAATTAAAACTTGATTTTTTTTTTGTAGAAACCCCTCGCCCCTAGCAGAACTCAGGGCTTCTGGGATGATGGTTTGGTGCTCAATGGACCATGGGGCACTAGGGACCAAGCTCTGGGCTTCACGAATGCTAGGCATGTACTCTACCACTTGCTTACCTTCTGCCTCAACTTATACATTATAAATAATTTTAAGTTTAAGGAACCACAGTGCCTAGTAGTTGCCTTATTGGAGAGGTTATATAACTGGGTAACAGTTGAATCCAACATTAAAAACACAGTAAGCTCTTCTGAGGGACAGGTGCAGTTCCTTTCTTGCTCTACTCTACAAAGCCAAAATTCACACTCAGAAAACTTTGCCTTAGATTTCGAGATAAGACAAAGTCATTCCTCTTTCTGTGGAAGGCAAAGCAGCCCACATCCACACCCAACATCTTCTACCCAGAAACAACCCGACTTCACTTTAATCTAAAAAATTAATGAGGAGCTGCTGAAGCTTCCCAGTATATGGGCTGAAAACTCTGGGGGTATTCTCAGAATGGGGCAGGGACAAATACCTTCCTACCCTGCTCCCACTGCTATGGGAAAAACCAGTAGCCGCTGCTCACACCCGCCATCTTGTGGGCAGAGAAAAGGTCCCTGTCATGTCTCCAAAAAAACACAATGCCTCCTAATCTTCCCAGGTAGACTGGTCTGGAATGAGAGCTCTGAGGCCTTCTCAGAGTTGGGGTGGGTAGATTCCCCTTTGCCTGAAGGCACAGCAGCCCACAGCTATACCTGCCACCTTCCAACATAGAAACAGCCCAGCTCTACAACTGAACCTCATCAAACTGCCAGTCAATCAGATTATTCCAGTCTGTAACTCCTGGTTCAGGCGACACCTCAAAATTTCATATTACTGTCAGCCCAGTAGGTATTGTTATTGTTACAAGGCGCCAATAACAATAAATCTGATGGGAAAGTTGCAGAGAAGCCCACCAAGTTCAATGACCCTAAACAACGCTCAGCTAAACCAACCAGCCCAATAGATCCTCAGATAGACTTTAGTAACATGATCACAATGTTTATGAGATATAACAATGATCACAAACTATGATCAAAGTTTTGATAATTTCACTCGCTTTTGTGTTGTAACAAACAATCTGAAGTAAATTTGTATGTGCCTTGCAAAAGGGATAGGCTGGGGTGGTGGTTGGCAATCTGGGGACATTGGTGGTGTGAAGGGGACACTGATGGTTGGTGTTGGAATATTTAATGCCTGACACAAGTATATTAAGAACAATTTGGTAAGTCACAGTGTTACAATAAAATTAAAAAAAAAATCTACCTCAGGGGAGCAACACATGAGAAAATTTGTTGAGCATTCTGGTGCTCACTGGTGCCTCGCCTCTTTTAAAAAATGTGCTTCCAGCCCATCTCAATAGAATTCCAGCAGCCATAAAACCTCCACACTCTACAGTCTCCACCATGCTCAAGGCCAGACTCCATTGCTTGGACAAGCCTGATTCATAAGTAAATCTGTTGAAAAACTCAGTTACAATAGATGGAATTCCTGGAGTGTGCAGCCGTGAATGTGGCCACCTGACACTTCAAACTCTAGTATACTGGTATACCAAGTACTACATCACATTTAATAGATGTAAGACTCACAGACATAGGGTGGACCATCGGGGGATCCGGTACCCTGCAGAGACCCCTTTCCGGATCACTGGAGAAGGCTCATTTCTCCGCCGAGGGGGCATCGCCCCGCCCCGCACGCAGGCGTGGCTAACCGCCCCCATCGGGCAACCCAGATGGAAGCTGGAGGTGCCCAGGAGGGATGGCGGGTTCTAGCCCTGGCCCGCCACCCCAGCAGAGCCTTGTAACAAGTCAGACGACCCCCCACTCCATGAGGGCCTCCATTTTCCACATCTGGACTTTCCTCTCATCAGAATTCCACCCAGCAGACCAGCCTATCACAGCACAAGCGGCCACACGGTTCATCAATAAATGCTGGACTTACAGATGACTACAAGAGTATGCTACCCACACGGCAGAGCCTGGCAAGCTACCCGTGTTGTATTTGATATGCCAAATACCAGTAACAATTTTAGACCTCATTCCCATGACCTGCTGGAATGGTTTGAGGCTCTTTATGTTCCTGGAACAAGCAGATGCCCTTGGGCTCCACTATCATGAGACAGGACATATGGAGATATTACTGGTGCCCGCTCGAGCCAATCGATGATGAACAGGAATACAGTGATACAGTGATAAGGCATCAATAACAAAATATGTAGTCACAATGCTTAGCCTGTAACAACATATCAATAATTTCTTATACAAATGGCTTAATTGCCCAATGGCTCCATTGCGACATTGAACAATCCTCATTAACTTTCTTCTAAGAGAACATTTCTTGACTATATTCAGCAAATTAGCTATAACAAGCAATATAAAATAAACTATTGAGTGTCTTCTTAGGACAGGCTCAAGCAGTGGTTGGGACAATTTGAAAAAAAAAAGTGCTTCCAGCTCTCTTTTCCTATAACCTGCCACTTTGTATGATAATGTAGACAAGATGTAGACTTGGAGGCCATGAATCTTCCGTCTTGCAACCTGTCTGTTCTTTCATTGTGTCTTTCCATCACTGGAACATAGGACAGCAGTAGAACTGGACCCCAGAGGTTATAAGTATACTCTCCTTTGGCAGACAGGCATCTCTATATTAACTGTTTATTCTGTCAGTAGACCAGGATACTGTAGACAAACTTTCCAGTAGGTATGGACCGAGAGTTTGCCTTTCTGACATGTGACAAGAATCTTAAAGTTTAAGAAGAAAGAGAAATAGAAGCCTCCTGGGTGACTTTACAAATCAGACTCTACCTTTCAACTACTCTACCTAATTTTTAAAAGCAACTTGACTCTTTAGGAACAAACATTCCTACCTCTTGTTCCACTGAAGTGCAGGACTGTCCTAGCACAGAGGCACCACACTGCTGAAACAGTGTCTTGGCCACGTGTTGGGTGGATCTGCCACTGGTACCACGGACGGGTCAGCACTGTGTGGATGATTCCTTCTGGAAAGCATGACCCATTTCTCTTTAAAACCTCACTCTTCCATATGTCGTGTTTCTTACAGTCAGCAGAAATCAGAGACAAGTTGCAGCTGGATGTCTTGGATGAAATCAAACCCCAAAGGCATTTCGGTTTTGCTGTGGGTAGGCTGACCTCCACACATCACAGTGTTGTCCGTTTTGCTGACTCTTGTGACCCACACAAAAGGATGTAAAAATTATAAAGGATGCAAAAATAGGGCCAGTGGTGGACACTTAGCAAATTACGTATACTGTGGGCTGCGAGAAGCCCACAGTCAGGATGCTCTGCAGGTGTACACACAGCACCTTTCACTGACAGGCTTCTCACCTAGAATTCCTACGGAACATTGTTTTGTAGTTCAAGAAATGATAATCTTGGAATCTAGTAAATTTCTCCAACTAACTTGCCAGTGGAGGACAAATCGCCAACCAGACTTGGGTTTTGTTCTGTTAAGTGCTCTTGTTCTTACCTAAAAATAAATGAGAGTTTCTCTTTCTAAATTCTCTCACGTAGACAATTTGTTTTTCCTGCTGGGAACAGTGATCTACATGGAGGCACACGTCATGCCTCTGTGGTCACAGTCTGTGAGTCTAGAATTTAGTAACACTCAGGACACTGCCAAAATACTGGTTTGATCCCAATGGATTTCCACCAATTTTGCATGTACTGGGAAGATAAGCACATCTGCTTGATCCAGGGAAGAACCTGAACCTAGAATCCTGAAGTTCAGACCTCTCATGATGCTAAGTGGCTTCTCCAATACTTAACTGGAGGGTTTCCTCTCCCTTCTCCCTAGAACCTTTCCCCTACTTGCCACAGACCGTTGCTCATTGCACACACTTTTACAAATCCAGGTTTTTGATATGCTGAAAGCTAAAGCTTCTGTGTGGTTCCTCTGGTAATCTCTCTTCATCTTCCTCCTGTTCTCATATATATCTAATTTTAGCTCATCTTAAAGCATCATTTCTCTCCAATTCTTCCTAGATGATGGGCCATGAGACTTTCTCTCATTTTGGAAACCTCTACTTGAAGCTGATAATGCTGTGATGTGTTTCTCATTCATCTCTTAAAATACACAAAGAATAAGCCTCTTATTATGGAAAATATCAAATATATTCAAAGGTTGAAAGAAAAGTATGACGAATCACCCACTCTGATAATGATCAGTAGTCTGCCATTCTTATTTTGTTTATCTGACATTCTTTTTTTAACTTGAGTTTTTTAAAAAAGCAAATCCAAGTAATCAGTTCATTTTCCTTACAGATATTTCAGAAATTACTCTGATTTTAAGAGCTTAAATGTATCATTATCACATTGTCTGGACCAGATAGATAGTACAGTAGGTAAAGTGTTTGCCTTGCACACTGCTGACCCTGGTTTGATCTCTGCTATTTCGTACGGTCCCTTGAGCATTGCCAGGAGTGATCCCTAAGCACAGAGTCAGGAGTGAGTCCTGAGAACCACCAGGTGGTAGCCCTAACACACATATGTGAGCATGTGTGTGTATATGTGCATATATACACACATATATGCATATACATAGATGTATACATTTACATATATGTGTGCATATATCTATGTATATGCATACATAAATGTATGTATATATATCTATGTATATGTATATACATATCACTATGTATATACTTATACATATATGTATATGTCTCTTATCTAACAAAATTCACAAAAATTCCTTACTGCCGTCTATATTTTAATTACACAATCAGCCATTTTTGCTGTGAGTGATACTGATAACCTTTCTGTAGGGTAACTTTGCAGTAGATTTCAAATAATTATATCCTTTGATTTTTGGGTTTCGCATGTAGAAATATATCTGAGGATAAATCCATTAAGCTACACAGAGATATGTTAGCACTGCAAACATTTAAAAAACTTGTAAACAACTGTAATGTCCATAAATAAGACTGACTAGATTATTTATATCAAGCCTATAAAGGAATTTAAAAGAAGGTTGTAGTTCAATGAGTTTTGATATGAAATCTAAGGCATTTTATGGAGTCAGAAAAAGTGACAAGAAAGTATACAAGAAACTTCTGTATCCAGAGGGAGAGGGCAACAATAAAATGGAAGGGAAGTCCTAATTTAATGTCATCCTACCAATTCTGAATTATTCTATGTTAAGTTTATAACTCAGTTTAAAAAAAGTGTATTCTCATCAGACCAAATCTGAGAAACACTCATGCAAATATTTGGGTAGAGATAACGAGAGTGAAGGATGTCTGATGCTCCTCTCTTTCCTAGTACCCAGGAAGAGCAACATTCCTCTCCCTGTGGTTAGGGACAGTAGTTAGTGACCAAGTGACTAGATTCAGCACTAACAGATATGTAGGAGCGATCTGTTCCCCTTTCAGACAGTTCAAGATCCTCCTTCCTTGTCTCGGTCATTTTGGGGTCCTTTAGATGACCATACCTCACAGTGAGGGAGCCAATAGGATCTGTTCACTATTGGTTTCCTTTTCTTTTTTCTTTCTGGACCTCCCATGCAATGCTCTGCAGTGGTGTGGAGATACCCGGGATACTCACACATCAGTGCTGGGACTGGTGTGACTGGGGTCAACACGGAGATGGTGCTCAGGGCCCTCCAGCACCACACCTGGTAGTGGTCATGTGGCACATGGGGCCAGGAGTAGAATTTGGGGTCTAGTGCAACACAAGGCATGCCTTCTATCTGTTTGTGCTATCTTCCCAGATCCTGAACCTACTACTTAAATGTCAAATCTCAGTAAGATATTTGTATGAATCTTGGTGAGCACGATGATAATATTTTTAAAGTTCTTATCTACTAGAAACAGCACAGAGGACTGCCCTTGCCGGCTCCCCAGTGTTCTGACTTTTTTATGAAGAAAGAAAAAGCTTTTGTATTAAGTCATCAAATTTCCAGATATTCTACTAAGCAAACTGGCAATGCCAGTAGAACCATGCGCAGGAGGGGCACCTGAGAAATGCACTTCTGTGGACCACATTCAAATAAAATGTGGCATATCTCATGTAGATTTATTGAACACTACATACTGTAGAACACTGTTGTGGGGGATCACCAGGAGCTGCAACTTGATGAGGCAGCCTTGTTTCACAAGGGGTATTATACTGCATGCCATTAGCAGAAGAAAAGATGGAAATGGTTTCTCCCCTCCACCCCCCCAAATTTTATTACACCATTTTAGACATACAATTGCAAGATGCTCATGCAGAGTTCTGGTTCCACAGCGTTCCAACACCCATCCCTCCACCCAAAACCATCTCCTATCACCGATGTCCCCACCTCCCTCCCTCCTCCCACACCTCAACTACTTGGCGGGTTCTGTATGTCTTTTTCTCTCCTCTCTATCTCTCCCTCCCGCCAAACTTTCCTGCATATCGTGGAATGCAGTGGATTAAAGGACATTACTGTTTCCACTATTTTTAAAATGTATTTATTTATTTATTTACTTATTTGTTTATTGCTTTTTTGGGTCACACCCGGCAATGCTCAGGGGTTACTCCTGGCTCTGCACTCAGGAATCACTTCTGGCGGTGCTTGGGGGACCATATGGGATGCCTGGGATCGAACCCAGGCCAGCATAGGCCGGCTGCATGCAAGGCAAATGCCCTACCGCTGGGCTATCGCTCCGCCCCTACTTCCACTATTTTGATGGACCGCGTGGCCGCCTGGGCTCGAACTGGTTTTGCTCTGTTAATCTGGTCATAAGGTAGTATCCCAGCGTCTGGACAGCGAAGGTGGTGGCTAGTGTGGTGGGCGAGTCTCATCCGGCTGCTTCCAGGACCCTCCCAGAGGTGATGGGCCCACTCCCAAAACCCATCTATCCTCCCGGGAGCCCCAAGGTCAGCTTAGCCGGGCGAGGGGGGGGGGGGAAAGTGGAGTTCCAGCTTCCCAGGCACGCCCGAGGCCGGCATGCTATGGCTGGTCGCCCCAGGGCAGCTCCTGGGCAGGGCCACCAGGCTCGACAAAATGGAGGGGGAATGGCCGACCCCTGACTCCATCTGACGAATTCCCAGCGATTCCCACTTCTGGGAGCTGCCTACCTGGGCTCAAACTCGTTTTGCTCTGTTAATCTGGTCGTGAGGTAGTATCCCAGCATCTGGACAGTGAAGGTGGTGGCTAGTGTGGTGGGCGAGTCTCATCCGGCTGCTTCCGGGACCCCCAGAGGTGATGGGCCCACTCCCAAAACCCATCTATCCTCCCGGAGCCCCATGGTTAGCTTAGCCAGGGGGAAAGTGGAGTTCCAGCTTCCCCAGGTGCGTCCGAGGCCCGCATGCTATGGCTGGTCGCCCGGAAATGGTTTCTATAGAATCAATATATGTGAGTTCCAAATTAAAAAAAAATTTTCTTGTAGGGAGGGGATTTGAATTGAAAAAAATGAGTTATTTACAATTTGCATTTTTTATTTTTTTCCAGAGTTAGAAAGAATACAAGGTCCATACTACCAGAAGGCAGTCAAGGACCTGGAGTTCTACTTTGTCGTGAGAGAGAGTCTAGAACAGTGAGTCAGATGGAGTTTAGAGGGTTAGGAAAGAAGTCTGGGCTTTTCTTGAGTCACATGAGGCTACTAAAGAAGTAAAAATCGGATGAAGTGTACTGTTACAATCAATTTGGTGGCACTGTGCATGGTGAAGAAGAGGGAGTGAAGAAAGGAAGAATGAGGACCCGTGGGACCGAGGGTTGGGCTCTGGTTGAATGAGGAGAGAGTGAACCATGTTTAGATATGAGAGAATAAAGAACAGATCTTGGAGATTCCCTGGATCCTGGGAATGAGCAGTATTTAGCCATAATCAGAGAAACCAGAGGAGGAAAATATGAGTTTGAGATAAAACCACTGAATTTTAGGTGAGATGGAAGAAATGCCCAATAGGTGATAGGAGATTCTTTATTGAAAGGCAGAGGAAAAAAACAGTGTTATGATTTAGAAAAAGGGAATAGCAGCAGAAAAAAATGAAGAAGGTTGTTGAAAGAAGGCTGAGAACCCAAGATGTGAGAGTGAGAGACTGACAGTCATGAGTGCAAGCGCCAACAAGGGGAAGAGTAGACACCGGCCTGCAGAGGCTGACGAGACTGTTGGTGACATCCGAGGGTAGTTTCTCTAGTGCCGTGTGAGCCGGGCCTCCAGAGAAACAGAACCAATTCTGTAAGCATCTATCTGTACTGGCTCACACAATTATGGAGGCTACTGAGACCCCAACACCTGCAATTGACAATCTGGAGACCCAGAAGAGCGGTACAGAGTCGAAGTGCAAGTCTACAGACCTGAAATTCAGAGAGCCGGCTCCATGCACTTCAAGTTAGAAGCCAGTGGGCTCGAGACCCAAGCAGAGCACATGTTTCAGTTCCATAAAAGACCATAAAAGGCCATAAAAGACCAATGTCCCAGCTTCATCCTCTGGAGTTCCTCTTACACGGACTTTTGGTCCTACCTGGGCTTTTGGCTGATTGCATGGGGATCATCCTCATGAAGGAGGGCAATTAGCTTCACTCAGTCTATGGATTCAAACATTAATCTCATTCAGACAGACCCACTCTGGCACACCAAAACAAAGCCAAATATCAGGAACCCCTGTGGCCTAATCAATTTAACATATAAAATTCACCATCACAAATGCCATGAAATCAGTTTTAAGGGGCAGGGGCAGGGCGCGAAATAATGTTGAGAGTCAAAAGAAAAATCACAAGCTAACCTGAAAGGGCAGGAGGTCGCCCAAAATTTCTTTAAATGATAGAGAAGACCTTTGGATCTGTGTCTTCTTGACTAACTCAGCTGGACAGTCATTCTTTCATTTCCCCTCCTGAAGAGATTAAATTGGGGCCACCATTTTCCATTCTAATAATATTTGCTCGAAGGTAAGTTTAACTTAGTTTGCATTGCTGGTAGGCATGCCAACCATTGGCTAAAAGTAGGTAGCTCAGAAATGATCAAGCACAAAGGGAAAAATATCCAACTCTTGATCTAAATGTGTTGGGGATAAAGATGCTTTCTATTTACAAAAATCATCCAAGTTAATTATCTGTTACATGTGGCTTTTCATCAGGATGAAACATGGTTCTGTTTCTTTGCAAGCATGTCAACTACAGCATTTACTTAAGTACAGAGAATTACACCTTGCAAGGGCTGGTGCCAGATGGCTGAGGGAGCCAAGGAACTTGCAGTTTTATTAGCTGGATTGGGTGACAGTGATATGTTCCCGCACCCGTCCCCACCTAATTGATGCTCCAGCAAACAGTCAGAGCAGTCTTCCAGTGGAGGAACTGAGACTGCTAAGCCTTCAGGGTAGAGACAAATCCTTGGTAAGCCTATACACCTTTTGCTAGAATCCTAGTTCCAAGTTTCCCTAGTGTTGCCCCCTTACTAACCACCCGGCACCCCTGCCCATAACAGATACACAGACCCATCTGGGCCTGGACCCTCGGTTTTGAGAGCCTTCTTCTAGAAATGACTTCTTGTCTCTTGTCATATAACTTAAAAAGAAGACCATGCAACTAACCACCTGTCAAATAGCCTCTATCTTCAGAAAGCCACGGGAGTGGTGTGCCTTCCTGTTTCCCATTTTCTTTTCTTTCTTTTTTGCCACACCTGATGGTACTCAGGGATTATCAGGGATTATTCCTGACTGTGCTCAGGGATCACTCCTGGTGGGATTGGTTGCTTTTATGGGGGCCTGGGGGGCAAACCCTTTTTCCTTCCTTTTATTCAACAGAGCTTCTCTCAGTCTTGCTGGTTGAGAACAAGCATTAATTTACAATTATAACCCCATATGTTTTTAGAATTATCATGATAGAATATTAACATATCATATATATGTGCTCAAGAAATGTTCTTGTTAGATTATTTGAGTACAATTGTTGGAATATAAAGTATAATTGAAGAAAAGGGATCTTAGCAATTGTGTGATATACTGCAAAATTGCTAAAAACATCAGATCTCACATGTTCTCGCCACAAAAGAGAACTGATAATTATGGAGCATGACAAAACTGATGCTACAGTGATAATCATATTGTACCATAAATATGTATCTAACTAGTGATGTATCGACTAAACTTATAAAATGTTGTATATCAATTCTATCACAATAAAAAGTTTGAAAAATAGAAATCACTCTGTGTTATAAACATTTATAATTATATATTACAAGGAGGAACCCAGGCTGGTTGCCTTGCATGCAGCCAGCCTGGGTTCTCTTCCCAGTTTCCCACAAGTGCACCAAGAGTGATCCCTGAGAGCAGAGCCAGGAGTTAGCCCTGATAACCACTGGGTGTGGCAAAAAATACAGTATTAAACATACTATATATTATATCTCTGCCACCTGCCCCTAGAGGTGTTGCAGGTGTGGCTGCAGTGCCCAGCTGCATTGGCAGGTGGCAGACAGGAGACAGGCTTGTCTACACCCAAGGCTCTGCCCGTGGGCCCTAGATGGTTGATGGTCTGACAGAAAAAGACTGGATCCCCTGGGATGAACCCAGAGCCATGGCAGAGCCTGGCAAGCTACCCGTGGTGTATTCATTATGCTAAAAACAGTAACAATAGTGGACTTCATTCCCAACGAATGGAGACATTACTGGTGCCCGCACGAGCAAATCTATGAACAACGGGAAGACAAGTGATACAAGTGATATATTATACCTATGCCATAATAATATATTTTTTTATAAAAAATATTTTTTCGGTCTTGGGTCCACACCTGTCAGTGCTCAGGGATGACTCCTGACTGTGCTCAGAGGCCACCCGGGATGGCTCAGGGAACCATGTGGTGCTGGGGATCAAATGCCCTGCTGGCTGTACTATTGTTCCAACCTGCTAATGTATCTTTTTAAATTATATGCTATATACTATGGTGATTAATCATATTTAAATTATACTTAAATAATCTAACAGGAACATTCACTATTGGGTTAAGGTTCAAGGACTTCAGAACAAACAGAAGAGACTGTTGATCCCAGGGAGGTCTAGAAGAAACTCCCACAACAAGGGTCCCAAAAGGCACCCCTGGGGCACACACACCAGCCTCAGACAGCCTCCTGGGAGACTTGTTTCCCACACAGTTCCAGCTCCGGTCACAGTGCCCGCCCCCTCCCCCCACTTGTTCTCCCACCCCAGGAGAGTCACAGCTTCCTGCCCAGTGAGCTGCAGGCTCCCTTCCTTTTCTTGCTGCTTATTCTAGTGACGCTTCCCTCTTCTCTCAGTAGCCCCTGCCTTAAATTCTCCCTCTGCACCCTTGGGGTGAGTGCTGCCTCCCACTGGGATCTTGACTGATGAGATTAAACTTAAGAAGCTGCAGGTAGGGGTTGCTTTGCAGCTAGCTGCAGCGTCCTCAGTGCCAAGCATAACCAACACTTGTTTGATGGAGGAGAGGGCGCTTGGCACCCCAGCAGGAGAGAAGGAGCAGGAACTTTGAAAACAGGCTGACTGCTTACAGAGAGGGAGAAGCAGGAGCTTGAAGTGAACATGCTGGCATTTTGGTATAGACAAGTCTGATCTGTACTGTTCATTTGGAGACTTTAAAAAAGTCAAATGAATCCTTCCTGGAGGCATGTGATTCCTGCCCTGTCACTTTTTTTTGAAAAGAGAGCTACATCAAAGCCCCAGGCACCAGAATTCCCCCAGAACCCCAACTTCACAGTCCCGCTGGGGACAACCGCAGATCCTCAATTAGGAGGAGTGGAGGTGAGCAAGGAACCTCCTGCTGTAATTACTCCTGCCTTAAGATTCTTTTCAAGCTTTGTTAATTGAAATTAAACAGCTGCCTCGTTTGGACAGGGACAAAAAAAAAGAAAATAAAGAAGAATCTGTTTTCAGCCTTTCCTGATTTAAAGAAGACTGACAGGCTGTGAGGAAACCTGGGGCAATTTCACGCCCCTCGTTACTGAGTTCCCCCAATGGCTGACCCCAAAGCGTGTTAGAAGGGGGCATCTTTGCTCCTGCTGTAAGCAATGTCCAGAAGCTCACAAAGGACACATTAAGTTAATCTCATGGACAAGGCACTGAAATGACTCAGTGGCCAATTGTTTTCAGTGCTCTGAATCACCAGGATACCTACCATGTTATGTTGGAAGGGACTAGAAATAATCACAGAAGAAAGAAAAATGCCTGTCCAAGTGGTTCCTTGGCAAGGCAAGGAGTCCAGTTGCAATGGTGGCCAGGACTGGTTTTGTGACCACCACAGTTTTGAATGAAAGGATGCCAAGAGCAAAGAAATATAATCCTGCATGTAAGGGTATCCTAGAGAGGCGCTAGGTATACTAGAGAGGTATCCTAGAGAGGTGCTAGGTATCCTAGAGAGGTATCCTAGAGAGGTATCCTAGAGAGTCGCTAGGTATCCTAGAGAGGTATCCCAGAGAGGTATCCTAGAGAGGCTCGAGGTATACTAGAGGGATATCCTAGAGAGACGCTAGGTATCCTAGAGAGGCGCTCTCATTCAGTTCCATCCAATTTCACTCTATCCCCGTAGAGCCTGGTAGGTCTCATGAAGCAAATTGGACCAGGAACTAGAAGGTTTGAGTGTGCTATTTTGCCTGATTTCACTTGTGCTCTGGGTCTCAGTTTCCTTATATTTATAAATGAAAACAATACCCCATTCTTATTGGTGAGAGAATCCATGAAAGTACAAAGATCTCTTTGGATGGAAATTCCAGCTGATGTCATGAAATAATAATTATTAATGTGCATCCAAACCAATAAACTCCCACAGGAGAGAGAGGCTGGGGAGGTGGCTCAAGTGGGGGGTGACTCACGTAGCATGTGCATGGCCAGGGGCCTGAGCACCAGCACTGCGTGACCTCCTAAGCACTGCCAAGATGGTCATGGTGGCCCCCTGCTCTGCTGGACAGAGCAGCTCCAGAAGAAGCCCAGGCCATTCCCCCCATGCCCACTCCCAATGCAGCACTGCTGAGTGTGGCCTCTATTAAAAAAATAAAAACAGAAACCAGAAGAGAATGACAAAGATGAATACTCAAATAGTGACATCAGGCACAAGCATGAGTAACTGGAATTTAAAAGGTCTTATGAAGCAGCTCTTTACTCAGGAAGGAGCGAGGGGTGAGTCAATTTATATTTACAATTTCTCTTTGGCACAGGCATAAGGAACGAACCATAGCTCTGTTCAAGTGCCACCTAATTAGAGACCATTTTCCTGATCACCTTAAAGGACAGTACCTCTGTCAGTCATCTTTACTTTGCTTTTCAAATAGACACTCCGCTTATTCGCTAAGTCCCTTGATTAAAATATAAGGTCTAAGAGAGAAGAGATTGTGTCTATTTCGTTCACCATTGAGCCCTCAGCACATATGATAGTGTTCGGCACATTGTAGGTTTCCTATTAGTATTTACTAAATGCATTTAGTAACTATATTATAAAAAGCACTGTCAGTGAAAAATATTTATTCAAGTATTTTGGTAAAATATGCATAACATAAAATCTACCATATTGAGTTTAACTGTTTTCTGAACGGAATTCCCTGAATTCAGAGTGTTTAACTCTGTTTTCTTAACTGAATTCCCAAAGGTTGCTCCCTTTACCACCACCCATTTCTGAGGACTCTTTGCTCTTGTAACACTGAGCTTCTCTACCCATGAAATGCGAACTCCCATTTCCCTTCCCTCTAGACACTGATAACTACCCTTCTACGTTCTCTCTCTCTAAGATTTTGACTGCTCTAAGTGCCTCATGTAAGTGGAATCACACAGTGTTTGTCTTTTTCGTGACTGGCTTGTTTCACTTCACATAATGTTCTCAAGGTCACATGTGGTAGCATGTGTCAGAATTTTCTTCCTTCTAACGACTGAAGTGTTAAATATTTTGATTCTACAAAAAATTTTTGTATGGAGGGTACTAGGAGATATCTAAATACTCCATCCACTCTTCTTAAACATGTGCTTATAAAAATAGTGACTATGTTGAAATGATATTGAAACTGCAAAACAAATTCAGCAAAGAAATATTCACTCTCTCATATATTAAGGATAGCAGCAAAAGTCGGTGTCATATCAGTAAAACAGAAATGGACTGAAGACTCTAGAATACGGAAAACCATCAGCTCACTATATATATTATCTAATATTATATGTCTTCTATATGTATTTTGCTTACCAGTTCACATAATAAGAAAAACATCAATATGGACAGGGTTTTGCCTGGCAGTTAAAAGCCATCTTTTACCTAGAGAATATCCTTATACAGATCACTCACTTTAAAGAATATTCAGGCTTTTAGATCCAATGAATGAAATTTTGTTCATTCAAGGTGATTTTAAATCCCCAAATAAGACATATAGGACTCTTGATTAATATAGTGGATCAGTTCCATGTCTTTATCTCTGCTTATACCTGAGAATTTATTAAAATGCTGTACCAGAATAAAAAAAGATATAAACCAACTATAGAGGTAACCTATCAGATAAGAAGGTTCAATGAGTTTTGAAAGTTAGAAAGCAGATGGATGACTAAGTGAAATGACTCTCAGCAGTGCTGAAGAGGCCGCAGCTTATGCTTCATTTAGAGAGGGCATGAGCCAAGGACTTGGGATGTACGTACAGTTACTGGAAAATACCAGTGACCAGCACAGTTGACTTGACTCCTGCCTTCCAGTCTCAGAGCTTCAAAGACCGCAGGGACACCTCTCTCCTCCTAGCAGACCGGCAGGGACACCTCTCTCCTCCTAGCAGCCCATCAGGGACACCTCTCTCCTCCTAGCAGACTGGCAGGGACACCTCTCTCCTCCTAGCAGACTGGCAGGGACACCTCTCTCCTCCTAGCAGACCGGCAGGGACACCTCTCTCCTCCTAGCAGACCAGCAGGGACACCTCTCTCCTCCTAGCAGACCGGCAGGGACACCTCTCTCTCCTCCTAGCAGACCAGCAGGGACACCTCTCTCCTCCTAGCAGACCGGCAGGGACACCTCTCCTCCTAGCAAACCAGCAGGGACACCTCTCTCCTCCTAGCAGACCAGCAGGGACACCTCTCTCCTCCTAGTAGACCAGCAGGGACACTCTCTCTCCTCCTAGCAGACCGGCAGGGACACCTCTCTCCTCCTAGCAGACCAGCAGGGACACCTCTCTCTTCCTAACAGACCGGCAGGGACACCTCTCTCCTAGCAGACCAGCAGGGACACCTCTCTCCTCCTAGCAGACCATCAGGGACACCTCTCTCCTCCTAGCAGACCAGCAGGGACACCTCTCTCCTCCTAGCAGACCAGCAGGGACACCTCTCTCCTCCTAACAGACCGGCAGGGACACCTCTCTCCTAGCAGACCAGCAGGGACACCTCTCTCCTCCTAGCAGACCAGCAGGGACACCTCTCTCCTCCTAGCAGACCGGCAGGGACACCTCTCTCCTCTTAGCAGAACAGAAATTTGTTTTCGGATTAAAAGGCGGATCTACACATTGGATTTCCCCACACATTTTCCACCCAGTAACCCTGAAGTAAAGGCCACTGAGCTGGCAGTCCTTAATCTGAATCTCAAATAAAATTCCTCTTGACCTCACATCTATTTATCTATATAATTAGGAATTGGGCAGGTTTTATTTTATTTTAATTGATTGTATTTAAAAAAAATTGAATCACCATGAGATAGTTACAAAGTTGTTCATGAATTGGTCTCAGTCATAAAATGTTCCAACATCTGTCCCTTCACCACTGTACATTTCCCACAACCAAAGTCCCAATTTCCCCTTCTTCAACCCCCGGCTTACATGGCAGATAGTTTTCCTCTCTGTCTCTGTCTCTCTGTCACTCTCTCTCTTTCTCTCTCTCTCCCTCCTCTTACAGTTAACTAGAACGGGCCAGCAAAGGTTTTTTTTGAGAAAAATGCCTAAAGTGGAAAGAAAAAATAAAAATAACCAGTAAAAAGAATAAAAATGAAGGGAATAATGTACAGAAAAGAGTTTAATACAAAAAAATTCTATAGTGCATTATCTTCAGAGAGATTTGAGAAAGTGATCTTAGAGAAAATTTTCTGAAATAAGGCTGGACAGAGAGTATAGCAGGTAGGGCACTTGCCTTGCACATGGCTGGCCTGAATTCACTCCACAGCACCTCCCATGATCCCCAAGCCCACCAGGAGTGATCCCTGAGTGCAGAGACAGGAGAAAGCCCCGAGCACTTCTGGGTGTGGACCAAAAACCAAATTTTCCTTTTCTAAAATAAAAAAAATGTGGTGAGAGGATTGGTATATAACATCAGGAAATTCTCCCAGAAATTATAGCTGGAAGTAAAAGGAAAAAATGAGGCAAATATGATGCTAGATGAAAATGAAGCAAGATCTTGCAAATTCTGACGGAAATTAATTCCATCAGAATTCAAGGTCAACCTTGAATTTTATAGCTGGCAAATATTAGGAAATATAAATATAAAGATATTGCAGACATGTACAGATGTAGAAAATTTGCCTTGTTACAGAGAAACAGCCCAGCATTACATCTCCAAAACAACATGGTGCCACTTAAATTCATCAGGAAAACTGGTCTGGGTTGAGAATTCTGGGGCCTTGCTGGAATGTGGGTTCTTGGAATGTGGGTGGTGTGAGCTGATTGCTCTTTTTGTCTGTAGGCACAGCAACCTGCAACTACACCCAACACCCTCCAACCCAGCAACGAGCCAGTTCCACAACTGAATCTCATCAAACTGCCAGGCCACCGAATTGTTCCAGTCTATATCTCCTTGCCAGTGTGATGCCTCAAAATTTCATAGTACTGTTAGCCTTGACAGGGTCCTTGTCAAGACCCTGAAGGAATGGTTTGAGGCTCTTCATATTCCTGAATCAACCAGATGCCATTGGGCTACATTGGCACGTGATAGGGTCCAATGGAAATGTTACTGGAGCCCGCTCGAGCAAATCGATGAATAACGGGATTCAAGTGATCAAGTGATCAAATGACTGTTAGCCCAGTAGGATCACAGTAAATCTGATGGGAAAGTTGTATAGCACAGAAGGCTCAACCTCACCAACCTGCCTAATTAATGCCTCAGATACTGACTTTAGTAACATGATCACAGTGTTACTGTGACACAAGAGTCACGAACTAACTTTTAATAATTCCATTTGCCTTTGTGTTGTAACAAACAATATGAAGTAAATCTGTTTGTGCCTCGCAAGGGGGCAGCTGGAGCAGTGGATGGGAAACGGGGACATTTTGGAGGAAAGAGCACACTGGTGGTGGGATCAGTGTTGGAACATTGAATGCCTGACAATTGAAATTGTGAACAGCATGGCAAATCAAAATTCAAAAACAGGAAGAAAATTTGCCATTTAGTTCTTCTTTTAGGAAACAGTCATTGGGTGCCCCTAAAATGAAAGGGTAAACCAAGAAAGGAGAAGAAGAAATCTAGGCACCAGGGAACCCAACTCAGGAAAAAAGTGATGTTCGTGGCAGCAGGACTAGAGATTTACTGGCCAAGATTAGAGCGATAGAGATAAAAAAGAATTCCAGGGGAAAAAGACTATGGTAGGTTCTAAAGTGGCCACTAATGATCTCAGATTCCTGGCAGTTATGCTCTTGTATAACTCCCTTCTCTTGAGTATGGTCTGGACTTGGTAATTTACTTCTAATACACGTAAATGGTAAAAGTAATGGAATGTAACTTTCATGATGAGATAAAAATATTTTCGCTTCCATCTTATTTACCCTGATTTTTGTTTTCATGGTGTGGAAATTAAGCCATGGAAACACACACACATACACACATGCATGCACACACACATGGTCTACCACTGAGCTACATTCTTGGCCCTCACTCTCTTCTGTCTTTCATGTGTTGCTGTGGTGAAGTCAACCACCATGTTGAAATCTGCATTATGGAAAGGTCTATGTGGCAGGGTACTGAGGGAGGGTCTCAGTCAAAGCCCTCTGAGGAAATGAATCCCTGCGAACATTTCTTGAATGAACTTGAACCTGGGAGGACTTGAACCTTGAGATGACCCAGTCTCTGCGGATACCTCAGTTAGCCTGTGGGAGATCCTGAGCAGTTGACTGATTCTTTTACCACAGGAATCGTGAGATGACAAACCTCTGGTTTAAGTCATGATGTTTTGGGGTGATTTGTTACACAGCTATAGATAACCAATATAAGGAAGTTGAATAAAAACCTAATAAGATGGAGATGGAGGAAAGACCAATAACAAGTAGGAAGTAAACAAACAAAAATTACATAACATTTCTTCAGAAATCCTGAAGATTACACTGGAATTGAAATTGTAGTTCAGTCAATCCAATTGTACTTTCTGGCTCAGCTTAACAGAAAACAGTATTTTTTGTTTTGCTTTGTTTAGGGGCCATAGCTGGCGATGCTCAGGGGTTACTGAGCATTGCCAGCATTCTGGGGATTGAACCTGGGTTGGCCATGTGCAAGGCAAGCGCCCTACCCACTGTATAATATATCTCTCTGGTCCCAGAAAACAGTAGTAACATAGTTATAATGTTGTCCTTATTAAATATATAATTTAAAAGGGATTATAGAAGAAAAAATAAGATAACTAACTCACTGGTCATGATTTGAAGCCACTGGATAATTTCTAACATTGCAGACAAATAATAGCAGTTTGTATGCATAAATTACAAGTATAAATAACACAAGAAGTATTGAACAGAAATATGGGACTAGCAGAAAGAAAACCTAGAAGAGCTGAAGGTGGTTGACCTGTGTAAAAGAATAAAGGTGTTACATGTATGTGGGGGGCAGAGAGTAGGTAAGGCAGAGAAGGACCAGTTTGACAATAACAACTGGAAATAGTAATGCTAGTCTAGAACTGAGTATTGAAAGTAGGTCAAGGGATATACATGAAACTCTTTAGTGTCTGTATTGCAAACCAGAATTGCAAAGGAGAGAGAAAGAAAGTGAGAGAGAGAGAGAAAACCTGCCATAGAGGCAGGATGTTGGTGTGGAGGGTGGGTGAGAGGAGAATGGGGCACATTGATGTTGGGAAATGTGCACTGATGGAGGGATGGGTGTTGGAACACTGTATGACTAAAACCCAATCATGAACAGTTTTGTAATGGCCTATTGCATGGCGATTCGATTAAAATAAAAAAGAATGAAGGTGTTATATAGGAGAGAGTAAAATGGAGACTCTTGGCTTTCATAAATTTTGACACCATTTAAATGTTTAACTTTGTGTATGTTACCTTTATGTTAACTTTACTGGGACTGCAAAGATTGATAGAATAAATTTAAATATTGAAGACACAGGTAAAATTTAAATAATCTAAAGAAGCATTTTTACAACTATATGCATGATACCAATGATGTGTGGAGCAACTGGGTGAAATTTTTGCCTTCACTCCTGGGAACTGGAACTCTTCTCCGATAGGTGCTCAGACATTCTGAAACTTGTCTCCTTAAAAAACTGAGCATCACGAGGTGTGGTCCCATTATTTTTCCCCTCACAAATGTTCTTCCCCCTCACAAAGCTCCATCTTTCAGTCTCAGGATGAACAGGAATAGAACATCGGTCTGAGGCAGAGGATTAAAGAACTTTAAGAGACTACTGCTTCCTTGTGTGTATGTGACCACATTCTCCTACTAACTACGTATATATCAATTCAGAGTCTAGAAACCAACTAGACTTTAAGTAATAACATTTTTGTCTTGCAGTATTGAATCTTTTATAGTTGTACACGCAATGATGGAAGTGCATCATAAAGACACATTTACAACACAAGGCATGTGTAAGACTCCACAAAAAGATAATTTTAAGACACTGGAATAAATTTGGTATTATAATGAAGATCATTAGGTTGAGGAAAAGAGAGAAATTACACTAAAATCTAATAGAAATAGAGGAGTACAAAAGATACTTTAATAATATGGCAAAGATTCAAATAATTGAACAGAAACTTAATATAAAATTAGTGCATTACAAAAGGACAGGTCAACATATATATATACATACATAAGAAATAAAACATACATCTAGAAATAAAATGGAAGCACTTAAATATATACTCAATGTTGAGTAAAACAGTTTAGATATGGTTGAAGTATGAATGAAAACATTGCAAGAGAGACCAAATGAATAATACAAAGTACTGTGCAGTGAGGTAGGTATAAATTATAAGGGGAAAGAAGTAAGAAATTTCTAGAAAGAAAGAGTCTAATGGGTACTTAACAATTCCAGAAAAGAAAACAAAATGAAGAAGTGGTAATAGTTGGGAATATTGAATAGGAATTCCAAATTTGAAGTTGAACTTATGTCTTTTGATTGAAAAAGCTTAGAGTTCTGAGTAAAAACAAAGAAAACAAATTCAAACATAGACATAATACAACAAAGTCAGAAATAGAGAATAAGGAAATCAAAGATTCCAGAAAGAAAGAGCAAAAACAAAATTGGTGATCTACAAGAAGACAGCAACAACAGTAAAACCAACCAAACAAAAACCAGACATCAGTCTGAACTTCTGTCAAAACAGCTATGTCTGGAGATGACAGAAAAACCTTCAAAATTCATAGGGAAAATAACTGACAATTTAGAAATTTCTACCCAGTTAAGTTATTTAAAAAGTGAGGTAGATAAAAATTGGGAAAAGGTTTTTGCCCATTATACTCAGACAAGAAACTGAAAATTCAAAATAGAGCACAACTCAGCAATGAAAAGCAAACAACACAATAAGAATGGGCAAAAGCAAAATTTATATGAAAAGATGTTCCTCATCAGGGAGTTTTGTATCAAAACAACAATGAGATATCATCTCACATCACAGAGACTGGCACACATCCAAAAGAGCAAGAACAACCAACAACCAGTGCTGGTGTGGATGTGGGGAGAAAGGGACTCTCATCCATTGTTGGTGGGAATGTCGACTGGTCCAGTCTTTTTGGAAAACAATGTGGACATTCCTCCAAAAACTAGAAATTGAGCTCCCATTCGACCCAGCAATACCACTCCTGGAAATACACACTGGGGGTCTAAAAACACATGGCAGAAACACCATCTACACTTCTACATTCATAGCAGCACTATTCACAAGTTAGAATATGGAAACAACCTGAGTGCCCAAGAACAGGCAACTGGATAAAGAAACTATAGTACAGCTACACAATACTAAGCAGTTTTTAGGAAAATCAAAGTTATGAAATTTGTCCATAAATGGATGGACATGTAGAGTAATCATGCTGAGTGAAATTAGTTAGAAGGAAAATAATAGATAAAGAATGACTCCATTCATTTGCGGGACATAAAAAATAGTATGAGACTAATATCCAAGGTCAGGCAATACAGGGATTAGGAGGACTTATCAATAGTTGGACTCAACCACAAGTGTTTAGGGGCCAGAGGTTATGTAAGATATAGAGTACCACAGTGTACCAGTATTCTAATAATTGCTAGAAATGGTAATGCCAGACTAGAACTGAGCATTGAATGCAGGCAGAAGGATATACATGAAAACTCCTAAATGTATGTGCTGCAAGCCACAATGTGCAAGAGAATTGAGAGAGAGAGGAATTGAGAGAGAGAACCTGCCATAGAGGCAGGCTGGGGGAGGGAGGGAATCTGGAGACATTGGTGTTGGGAAGGATGCACTGTTGGAGGGATGGGTACTGGAACACTGTATGATTGAATCCCAATCATGAAGAGTTTTGTAATTGTATATCTCATGGTGGTATCACTTGTATCACTGGTCTTCCAGTTGTTCATGGTTTTGCTCAAGCGGGCACCAGTAACATCTCCATATGTCCTGTCACATGCTAGTGTAGCCCAAGGGCATCTGCTTGCTCCATCCAGGAACATGAAGAGCCTCAAACCATTCCTTCAGGTCATGGGAATGATGTCTATAACTGTTATTTGGCATATTTACTGTTATGGTATTTGGCATATCAAATACGACACGGGTAGCTTGCCAGGCTCTGCCATGCGGGTGGGATACTCTTGTAGTAGCCTCTCATCTCGTGCATTTATTGATGAATAAGTGATATAATATCACACAATGACATGAGTTAATCTGAAATCCTTTCATCTCCATGCAACAAAGTGATGGAATTCTGGCCATAAAAGCAGAGGCAGAGGCCATGGTGGTATAATAAAATTTTTTAAAAATGGGCAAAATATCTAGACATGAATACAAGATGTTCCAGATGCTCCATAGACAGAATGACTTATCTTAGGGAAATGCAAATCAAAACCATTATGATATCATATCACTGTGGTTAGATTGGTTTATGTAAAAAAACAAGTGTTGGTGGGAAGTGGATTAAAAGCAACTCTATACTGGTGACCAGAAGGGTAGAGTGTGGAAGAGATTACTAATGAGAACAAGCATTAACTTCTCTCCTTTCTGGGCACACAATGGCATGAGTTAATCTGTAATCCTTTCATCTCCATGCAACGAAGTGATGGAATTCTGGCCAAAGAAGCAGAGGCAAAGACCAAAGTGTACTGGTAAATGTTTAACAATGGCTCTCTTCATCACAATATCTGTATACGTTTTTGAATTTATTATAATCTTGCAGATGAAAAGCACATATTTCAATTAATAATATGACAATGACATAAAAATATGTAATAATCCGTACTGTAATTTCCACTTAGCCAACTGATTCTACAGGAAGCTTTTGTTGATTTTTACTGAACTCTTATAACCAACCTATGGTTACAATTGATGAATGAGTGTAGTTTCAACATGAATATTGGTTGATATTTTCTTTTGCATTATTGAGTAAGCAGAATAATGAAGACATTTGTCAGAATTTACTGTTTATCAGTAGTAGGGACAATTTCTTTGCTGAATCAGTTAATAGCTATCAAACATTAGGAGGATATTTCCTTAATATTCCATGCTTTTTACAATGCAATGACCGCAGAAACAACATGCTTTTTTTTTGAGTTTATTTTTCAGGACCATACTTTGCTGTGCTCAGGGCTTACTCTGACTCTGTGCTCAGAAATAACCTCCAGGTGGTGCTCAGGGTTTATTCCTGGTTCTGCACTCTGGGGTTACTCCAGGTGGGCTCAAGTGACAATATGAGGTACAGGGGATCAAACCCAGGTTGGCCACGTACAAGGCCTTACCCAGTATACTATTACCCTGGTTCTGTAACGTGCTTTAATTACTCTAGATTTTTTAATACTTCAATTATTTTTTTTTAGTCTCTCAGCAATCAAGAGAACAATAAATCCCTCATTTATAGATTACTGTTTTCTGTAATGTAAATCTCCCTATTATGGTCAATTAGGGAGGGGGCTGCCTAAGCAGTACTCAGGTGGCCCAGGGGCCACTTCTGGTGATACTTAGCCAGTTGAGCTGAACCATTCAATGCTAAGGCCTGGTGATGCAGTGTTTCTTGGCCCACCTTGCAACCAAAGTTGCAAGTGATAGTACTTGGGGAGGGCATGCAATGCCAGGGATTGAGACTTGGTTCTTGTACATGCAAGGCATATACTACTGACCTCTCACCCTTGAACTATAGCCCCAGCCCCACACTATGGCCATGATAGATAAGAGATATACAATAGTCATGTACAGCATTTGCAGATACAGGAGACATTAATAAGCTCAAGCATAGTTAATAGAAAAATGTAGTAAGACAGGTAATTTGAATGACTCTTAGCTTTTTTCCATTTAATTTGACTTTCCATTGAACTGTATGCCTATACAATTTAATTTTTTATCATGTCTGTGTTTAACAACCAGATTGAAAAATGCCTGAAAATTGAGCAGGTGGCACTTGTACATAATTCATCTGAGTTAGGCCATGTCGATACCCACTCCTAAAGTATTCAGCAAAACAATAAATTGTCTCTCCAGGGCCGGAGCGATAGCCCAGCGGGTAGGGCGTTTGCCTTGCACGTGGTCGGCCCATGCCGCCTGGGTTCGATTCCCGGCATCCCATATGGTCCCCCCGAGCACCGCCAGGAGTGGTTCCTGAGTGCAGAGCCAGGAGTAACGCCTGAGCATCGCCGGGTGTGACCCAAAAAAGCAAAAAAAAAAAAATTGTCTCTCCACTCATTGGCCAACTCAGGACAGACCCACTGAAGGACTCCGAGAATGCCCTAGGGATAGGGGAATGTAAATTCTTGAGTCACTAAGGAGCTACTTAGAAGGGTCATCTTTTTGGTGGTGAGAGAGGTGACAATGACACAGAAATGTGAAACTAATCTCCTGAGATTACAGAATATTCTAAACCAATGGTAAGTGAAAATGAAAATAATTACAATAAAAAAATAAAGAAGTTCTGGGTCAGGGAGATTGTTCCAAGGGCAGAGCACATGCTTTGCACGTGGGAACCCTGTGCTCAATGTCTAGCTCTCATGGTCCTACAGACCATGAGACCCCAAGTCAACAAGAAGGCAAACAATCAAAAAGTGCTGTTCTACTATAAATATCTCTCTTAAAGTATCGGTAAGAAAAATATGCATTTGTTGTGTCAGGTCTCTAGAATCTGAGGCTGTTGTAGTCACATTTATCATGGCTACTAGGCTAGCATGCTTTGTTAGAAAATGTTAAAAATAAGACTAGTTATAGTACTAAAAGAACTCTAAAATATATTAAAATAATTCCAAAATATAGTAGCTAATACTAGAAATCATAGTCCTGTCATGAATCTTTATCAAAGTCAGAAATCTTTTCAATGGGTCTCACCCATCAGTGCTCAGGGCTTGCTCCTGGCTCTGTGCTCAGAGATCACTCTCGGTAGTGCTAAAGTCTCTGGTGCTGGGGACTGAACACAGGCTGTTCCACTTGCTGTGCATCTCTCCGGCCCCACTGCGCACAGGCTGTTCCACTTGCTGTGCATCTCTCCGGCCCCACTGCCCACAGGCTGTTCCACTTGCTGTACATCTCTCTGGTCCCACTGCCCACAGGCTGTTCCACTTGTTGTGCATCTCTCCCGCCCTGCGCACAGGCTGTTCCACTTGCTGTGCATCTCTCCGCCCCACTGCCCACAGGCTGTTCCACTTGCTGTACATCTCTCTGGTCCCACTGCCTACAGGCTGTTCCACTTGCCATGCATCTCTCTGGCCCCACTGCCCACAGTCTTCAACATCATCTCTAGGATTGCTGATGTTCTTCTCTCCTTGCTTTTCATTCACCCATATCTTTGCTCTTTTCCTGTGTCATTTCAGGGATGGAAAGTATCTCAAATACAATGCCTCTGACGTCAAACTTCACTTAGAGTTTATTAATTTATTGACAAGTGGTTAGGCTCAAAGACTAGAGTTTCAAAACTGCAGCTGAAATGTTGCTGTTGAGCAGAAGGATTAAAATCATTCTTCTATTTTGAGATAATGCTGAAAAGCTCCTATTAACTGTAAGACCACTAGATGTTAAGGTCTGCAGACTCTTGTCTGAACCAATTATCCTCTAAAGCTAGAATATGCGGTTCTTTCTCAAGGAATATTCTGAGATTACTTACACTAAGCACCAGGAATCAGTGGGAAAGGCACTCAAAATATCCTTTTATGGAAATTAAGGAATGTCCAGCAATAAATCAGTGGAGTCAACCAGACAACCGAAAGTCTTGAGAAACTATTTTCTCCTAGTTTAAAGGGTTCTTAAAAATTTTTAAATGTAAACATCTTACTCCCAAGTTGAAGGAATTGTCAACATTTTAAATTATAAACATATAACCTAGCATGTAAAAGTGTTCCAGCAATGAGTGGGTAAGGTCATTGCAGGAAACAATTCTCCAGATGCCTGTCCTTCCACTCCTTCACCATGTGCCCCCTGGCAGTGCCCCACACAGAGGGGCGACTAAGGATGAGGCAGTGGCATGGATTCATCATTAGAGAGGCTGAAAGGGGCATCCCAGGCTTGAACAGTCTTGGCATATTGAAAAATGGGCTATGTTCTAGGGAGTTTAATTGTGTGAAAGTCCCAAACAACACACTGAAATTTCTGTCCTTTGTACATTCAGGGAGGGTGTCACTGAGGATTTTTGCTTCTGTCAGAAAGACAACACACAAGTAACTTTAAGGGCTTAAATGCACAAGGAAGGACGAGGTGGAAGACAGTTGTGAGAGTTGAAACAGGCTGGCACAGGCCTGGGGATGGAGGGAAATGAAGTGGGGAGTCCACTGGGTTTGCTGGCTGAGCGAGCTGAGTGGGGAGCGTGTGAAGTCAGGGTCAGCCTGCAGAAGACTCACGCCTGGAGCCTCTGCCAGCCACTCAGCGGGCGCCTTGCATCCTTTGGGAAAGAGGAGCGGGAGACAAGCACCCAGTTCTAGAAGTGCTGAGTGCAAGAGGCCATTGGGCAGATGCCTCCTCAACTGACAGCTCCATGGGTAAGTCAATTTAACACACGTTTGTTTAGGTTGTTAGGAGAAGTACCTGGTGCAGGCCAGGTCAGGGTTTATGGCTCAGTCCTCGAGCAAATGCAGTCAAAGCAGTCTTGGCTCTAACTGACGCATTACTAGATGGTTCTTAATGGAAGAATGAAAGAAATGCATTTCTATCTGCTAGACCAAAAAAGACTTTAAAAAAATTGTAATACTCCAATGCTATTGCAAAACTTGAGGAACTAGACACACTCATGTATGCCAGTTGGAAATAAACAGGCACAGACTACTGGAAAATTATTTGGATATATGTATATATATATGTGTGTGTATATATATATATATATATATATATATATATCAAGAGCCTTCAAAAGAATTATGTGCTTTAACCAATAATTTAACCAAAATTTAGAACAAACTTTGTGTCCAATGATGTTCATTACCAGAGTCTTTGTGGTAGCAGCTTGAGAATCGGCTTAGATGCCTAGTCGTGGTGGACCAAGAAGGAAAATGATGACCAGTGTGTGAGATGGAAACAGCCATTATAAATGCTGCCTGGGAGAAGTCTGTTCCTTACGTTTGAATGGGGAAATAGGAAAACAGTTTTTTCAGAATCATCAAATGTGCATGCCATAAACTAAAAGCTCATGTGCAGAAAAATGTCCAAGGGAAGCACACTGCTAATTGTTGGCTGTCCTAAGATACCAGAGTGTTGTTTCCCCCTTAGTTGATTCATTCTTTAGTATTTCCCAAATTTTCTACTATCAGCTTCTAATGACTCTTGTCTTAGAAAAGCGGTAACTACAGAAAGACTGGTGAGAACTTAGCGGACACTGTTTTTGGACCAGAAAGGCATGTTCCTATGGAACTGGGGACCCTGGGCTGGAACAAACAGCCAGAAGCTATGAGGACATTCCTTGTCCATTCCTCTAGTACTTTCCCCGAGCCACTGTCTGTTCTAAGAAAGGTAAGCGCACCTAAGGGACAGGAGCGTCTGGACGTTTTCACGCAGGGCTACTTGATTGTTTCCCAGAACTGGCAATTTCTTGTCTTGTTTCCTTTTTCTGCAGGAGCTCTTCAGACTCAGCACACCCAGAGCCGAGCGGGGGAGGGGTTGCAGGAAGCATGAAACTGCTCAGAGACACACCAGAAGCCCATAACGTCTGAAAGGTTAAGCAAAGACTGAGGCATGAAGAGTGAAAATACTCCATTCAACAATCACCCTCCACCCCTCCCGCGACTTCCTAAAATGGAAAGCAAGGGTGCAGGATGACATTAGGCACTTTAAAATATGCAAAATTAGGAGCCGGTGCAGACCTCATTAACACCCGCCTCCAACATCATTAAGATGTTTCCACGAAAATTAATTGAGAGACTCATTAAAAATAAATTAAGAAAAATGTGTTGCAGAGCGCGCACACTCAGCTCATAAATCACAGCTCAGAGCTCCGGCCCGCTGCTCCGGCAATTAACTCCAACCTATTTGTTTTATCCTGACTGTGAAAATTAGAAAGCAGACGTGGAGATTAGATTAGGGACGTCTGTCAAGCGGAACTTGAAGTGAATATTTTAGGATACAAAATGGAAACCAGGAAAACAAAGAAAGCAGAGATTTCATTCTGGGAAGCTTGTCTTTGAAAAGTGACAGGCAGATGAAGGGGGTGGAGGGAGAGTCTGGGGAAGGAATCTGTACACGCCGAGGCAGCGTAGGGGCTGATGGGGGTGCGAGTAGAGAGAACAGAGGTTTGCAGTCTTCCCATCCAGACAGCACAATGCATTTGCATTATAAATATAAATGGCTCCACCTTTCAGTAAAGATGGCACTGAAATGTAAAGTAGATGTTCCTGATGATACTTGTATAAATCATATTTTAATGTTTAGACATACAGCCATGTGGCCTAATCACTCAAAAAATGGTTATTGGTCTCCTGCAGTATGTTATGTATCAGGGACGGCTCCTTGATCGCTCCTCCATAGGCTGTGAAATATGTCAGTCCCTCACGTGTGTTTCTCATTCAACAACATAATCCCCAAGTATTGGATGGAGTAGCAGGTTTTTTACTGGGCTCATTCATGTATGTGATCTCCTTTTACTTTTGTTTCTTTCGAAAACCATTTTACAAGATATGAAAACTGAGGGTCAAATAAAGTGGCAGGTGTGGAGCTTGCTTGGCAAGTCAGAGGAATACTTGGGATAGCAATGCCCAGGTTTCAAGATGAGACCAGAGCATTCCCCAGGGCAGTTTCTTTGCATTCAAAATCTGTGGGCCCAAGAATTAGTACAGGGGTTAAGACACTTTGCCTTATATGTGGCTGACCCTGGTTCAATCCCAACAGACCATAAGGTCCCCCCAAGCACTGCCAGAGGTCACTCCTGACCACAGGGCCAGAATAACCTAGGAACAGTTGAATGAGGGCTACACCTGCCCCCTACAAAGTCCGGCACCCTTATTCTTCTCTTCCCTCCACCTTTTTCTTCCACAAGTCTGCGTGCCTACTGTATGTCAAGCACGGTTCTGAAGTAGGACTACAATCAATGGCAGTTTGTTGAGTTTGGACGGAAAAGCCCTGGATAAGTCAAAGGTGAGGGGGCTGTAAAGCACATGCCCAGAGTACTGAGAGGGAGGAAGCAGGGGATCGGGCTCCTGCACCAATACCCTCTGTCCCTGAAGTGAGCAGATGGGGGCTGAGCCTCTCTTCTCCAGCTCCCTTGCCTTGAGACCTGGGGTGAGTTATTTAGCCTCTGAGTTTCCACATCTGTAGAATGGGGAGAATGCCAGTACTTACCTCAGAGGTTGATTTCGAGAAAGAAATCAGAAAATCCATTAGCAGCACTGAGCAAAGTGGCTGGCTCAGAGTAAGCACTGAGTAAATGTCAGCAGTTATTATTTAGAGGTGACATTTAAGTTGATTCTTAAAGGAACAGCAGGAATTTAATCAGAACTCCATTTCTGGGGACAGCTGCAGCCTTATGGGTGGTCTTTAAAATTATTTGGATCACTCCAACAAAAGAGGGAGTGAATAATCTGGACTGGATAATGAGGGGCAGGCTTGCCTGTTGGGACACAGTCTGACTGCACGCAGGCTGGGTGAGAGTGGCTAGGATGAACGGGGTGAATGTATAGGGGACAAGGACAGTGGAAGTTTTGTTTCAGACACAAGGTTAGAAAGATTAAGGTTGAGGAGTTGCTTTAGCATCCTTGGCCCTTCCCAGGGAAACAGCTCTGTATCAGTAGAGAGGGACCCAGCATCAGAGCCATTGGGAATTCAGTGATAGTGCAGAGGATTATGGCTTCTTTTCTGTGTTAGCCAAAAGGTCTGGGTGTAATTTCGGACCCTAGGTGTGTCGGTTCATCCTTGTTTTGTAAGGTTATGTGAAGCCAAGAAGATGCCAATATGCAAACTTAGACTCAGCTGGCTGTTCTGATATGACCCAAGAGTTCTTTACAGTGGGGATTTCTTAAGCATTTT
The DNA here is from genome assembly GCA_021461705.1 of Cryptotis parvus. Lineage (NCBI taxonomy): Eukaryota > Metazoa > Chordata > Mammalia > Eulipotyphla > Soricidae > Cryptotis > Cryptotis parvus. The sequence goes on from JAJIBD010003986.1 coordinate 141,377, forward strand.
GAATATTATATTATTCCACCAGCAGTTAGCATTTTGAATATCACTCTTGTCTACAAACAAGGCTGGACCAAGGTCAAGGTAGAAATATATGAAATTTGAGAATAAACTATTTCCTTATTAGTAGGAAAATTATAAGCCAATGTTAGAAATGTCCTTGTCATTTGCGTATTTATTTAAGGTTTGGGCTTTACCCAGTGGTGCTTGGGGCTTACTCCTGGTTCTGTGCTTAGGAATCACCCCGGAATAGAACTGGGACACTGTCGCATGCACAGCCAGGGTTTGAACCCTGCACTATCTCTCGGGCTCAGAAGTATCCTTTTAAAAGTCTTCTATATCTACTTTAACATTTAAAAATCTGCTGAAAGGAAAATATCTTAAGAAGGCAACATCTTAATGAACAGGGTGGACTGGACACCCTTTCCAGATGTTCTGGGAGTGGAAGGAAGAGAAGAGCACTTCCTACATGGAGCTAATCCATTGCAGGAATTTGCCCATGGTAGTCGGCTGACAGCTATCATTGAGAAATGCCATCATTGGCTCCATCCTCTCCTGGGCCCTAGTTCCAAACAGGCAGTGTTCTGTGATCTCTATGTCCTCTCCGTCTTCTTAGTCCATCTCCTCCACTCAAATTCAGCTTACTCTGTGTTCCTGCCAACGCTTTGTGCGGAATGTCTCCCCTCCACTACTCCAACGACAGACTGTCTTAGAGAACTGACATCCTCATGTCACTCTTCTGCCCCAAGTCCAGGCCAGCTAACGAATTAAGTTCAAACTTCTCAACAGGCGATGTGAAATCTGGTCACAGTGATCTTTTCAAGCACATCCATTACAAAGTCCTAATACATCTTGTTTTTGTCCAGACTACTCAGCACTATTTAAGCATTCCCTATACATTTCCCCTGCCTCCCACTTCTCTGCCTCAGTTCCTCTTTGTCTAACAAACTTTAACCTCTTCATCAAAGTCCAGATACACTCATTTCCATAAAGTTTTATAAAGTTGCCTCCTCTGGCCACAGAGAAGTAATTTACTTTTGAGTTTTTACAGTGTCTGCCAATAGCAACTGAGTGATCTATTTATTTAGTTAATTTATATTTTAATTAATATCACTGTGAGATAGATGATTACAAAGCTGTCCTTGACTGGGTTTCAGTCATACAGTGTTCCAACACCCAACCCTCCATCAGTGCACATTCCCAACAACAATGTCCCCAGTTTCCCTCCCCCTCCCAACCTGCATCTATGACAGGCATCCTCCTCCCTCCTCTTCCTCCTCCTCTTCCTCCTCCTTCTTCTCCTTCTCCTTTTTCTTCTTCCATTGTGGTTTGCAATACAGACACTGAAGGGCTATTGTGTATATCCCTTTACTTTCAATACTCAATTCTAGTCTACGTTACCATTTCAACTATTATTGGCAAACTGGTCCCTTCTCTACTGAGTGATCTTTATTATGGCAATGATAACAGCATCTTTATACCTAAGATATGGTGAAGTCGCCTCACCAGATTCCAAACTCCCTAAGGATATGAGCAGAGTCTCATATACATCTCACACACAACTTATACTTTGCTCATTGGCACACCACTTACAAAAGTGTTTTAGTCTACTTACAGTGAAACTGAAGGGCTTCAATACCTTCTTACATTTGGTCTAAGTGACTCACATAAATAAGCATAGTGTTCTATTCTTGATTATGGAGCGTTAACAGCCTGTACATTAATTCGGTTACGCGATGCAGTGATCGAGCTGAGGCCATCTCTCAAATATTTGGTCCAGTGCTCTTTGAGTCACTGTACTTGATCCACATTCCTCAAGGAACTACATATTTCACAATAGTTACTTTTTAACTATAAGAGAACACACTGGCGATGCGGCGTTTGAGCAGGATAAGTCCTGCCCCCCTTCTCTTCATCTCAGACAATGCACAGATGGTAAAATCAAGTGCTGACCACTTCTGCGAGAACTTATATTAACATACTCTCTGAGATCTGTTTGGGGCACTCTTACGATAGCAGGGAATTTAATAAGTCAATAGCCTCCCTAGAAAATCATAGAAACTCTTACTTAGACCTAATCCTCTATAAATGAAAAGCCACATTTCAAGAAATAGGGCTGGGTGACAGGTGAGCAAACTGCTACATTTCATTTTTTTTTACTGAGGGTCATCTGTGCATTCAAACATGGTAACACATGCGGGTACACATGCATGTATGTGTGCGCACACAAACCCAGAATAGCAATCTTTAGGGCCCATAAATAAACAAATAATAAATGAACAAATACATCAATCTGGGCATGCTACTAAGAATGATTTTCTGAGATGCCCGGCACATTTTCTTACTGTCAGGGCTGTATTTTCACCGACTAGGTCATTGCCAGCAGGAGACTTCGCCCCCCCACTATAGAATCTGCCCTCTGTCAAATATATTTTTTATGCTTTATTATCCAATTGGGTTGGTCCCAGCTTTCTAAGCAGTATCTGAGTCTTCCACTGGGAATACTTTGGTTACTAGATTATTCTGGGCTGAGGTTATCTTTCCGATACTTTGTAGGTATTTTTCTAGTGCCTCCTGGAACAATAATTAGAGCCATTAGCAAGACCAGTGACTCTGGACCGATTTATTCTCTCAAATGCAGGTAGAAAAGGTTGATCTGCTTTGGTTCTGCCACGGTCCAAATGATGCCGAGGTTTCCAGTGCTTAGTCAAGCATTTCTGGGGTTAATTTTCATTGAAATGACCCTGACGCTAATGACAAGTGACTATTTCTGCCCCCACTTGCTATTTTATAATAATGTCCTTTTGTCTGCTTCTCAGGGAAGGATACAGAGACATTGCCCAAAGCCTCCATTTGTTCCCATTACATTAGACTCTTACTTTAAATTTCAGAATTTTAAGAAAAAGCACCTTGGATTTTTCTTGAAATACTAAATCATTAAGGACACAAAGTGTGTTTTTCAAAACGGATATAGTGAGAAATTGAAATGAAAAAACAAACAAACAAATAATTTCACATCTGAACTGACAACATTCTTGGAATTCACCAAGAAGCATTTAGGTTTGAATCTTGTTACAACCTATTGGGAGTGACCTTTCATTAGTTCCTTAACTCCTGGATCTACATCAGCAAAAATAAGGACAATAATGTTTGCCTCAAAAGATTTAGTGAAAATGAGAAAAAAAATTTGTGAAAGAATTGAGTGTTGCTCAGATGTTGAGTGCATCTGAGCATATTATCATATTATCAGACAGCCATGACCTAATCAAAGAACCTACCCCAAATGCCCATGAAAATGTAACTAAAGCAAGAATTTAATCTATTTTTTATGCCCCCTGCCTCGTTTCATTTATACTTAAAAAGCCTATAAAATTTAATGTTTTTAGGAATTGTAAGGACTAGGTAGCTATCTTCCAGAGACTCTCAGACAGGGGCAGAGCTGCTACTTGCTCTCCCTGTGCCCAGCAGCTCATGAGGCGCCCGGGTGGCATGGCGGGTTCTAGCCCTGGCCTACCACCCCAGCAGAGCCTCACAACAAGCCAGACGATCCCCCTACTCAGAGGTGACTACAAGAGTATGCCACCCACACGGCAAGCCTGGCAAGCTGCTCATGTCGTATCTGATATGCCAAATACCAGTAACATTTATATTAGGTCATTCCCATGACCTAATATAATGGTTTGAGGCTCTTTATGTTCCTGGAGCGAGTGAATGCCTTTGGGTTCTACTAGCATGAGACAGGACATATGGAGATATTACTGGTGCCCGCTCTAGCAAATAGATGATGAACAGGAAGATAGTGATAGTGATAGGTAGCTATCTTCCTCACTTCTCAGGCAAAGAAAGTGAGATCCAGAGAATTTAACTTTAAGGTTATATGACCAATAATTAGTACATGCTGATTTCCCATGGACCCTGAAAACATGATAGTTTGTATCATTGTTTTGCAAGATGTGCTAAAGAACTGATCCTTTCTCTTGAGTCTGCATGAGAAGGACAATAGTGATTCATCTGGAATAAGATTTTAAAAATTAATATTGGGGGCCGGAGCGATAGTCCAGCAGGTAGGGCATTTGCCTTGCATGCAGCCGACCAGGGATTGATCCCGGCATCCCATATGGTCCCCCAACCAGTGCCAGGAGTGATTCCTGAGTGCAGAGCCAGGAGTAACCCTGAGTATTGCTGGATGTGACCCACTGTATCACTGTATCACTGTCTTCCCGTTCATCATCGATTTGCTCGAGCGGGCCCCAGTAACATCTCCATATGTCCTGTCTCATGCTAGTAGAGCCCCAGGGGATCTGCTTGCTCCAGGAACATAAAGAGCCTCAATCCATTCCGGAAGGAGGTCTATAATTGTTACTGGTATTTGGCATATCAAATACAACACGGATAGCTTGCCAGGCTCTGCCGTGCAGGTAGCATACTCTTGTAGTCATCTCTAAGTCCAGCATTTATTGATTGAACCGCGGCGCGCACAGCCGCCATGAGCCGGGCTGTGATAGGCTGGTCTGTTGGGGTGGAGTTCTTTTTGGGTGTGACCCAAAAAGAAAAAAATAATATTGTTCTAAATATCATATAATAAATATACCTCTTGCATCTATTTATTGTGTTGCCAATTATTAAAGGAATAAAAGCTCATTAGATAATTTAGAAAAAATATACAAACAAAAAAAGTTAAATATCAGTTATTGCTATATATATACAAACACACATACATATTTTTTCTTCTATGTCAGTTAGTGTCTATTCGTGTTTGGAAGTATAGCTAAAGAAACACATTTTTGAACCATAAAACAAATTCTGGTAACTGATTTGGTCAACACAGAATATTTGCATTGGGAGTGACCAGCAGAGTGCCTGGTCAGAATGGGTTGCTGCCCAATACCAGATGGCCGGAGAGGCACAACACTAGATTATGTCAAGGATATTACTTTCCATTCATGGGGTTCCTCTGCATCTATTTTACTATCTGCAAATGTGTTTAGTGATTTCTCTTAAGGGAATACATGATAATTAAATGGAATAAAATGACTGGATGGTACAGAGAAAGTCCTAATACATTTATTCTTAGTAATTGTTAATGAGAAGAACTGGATAAAGGGGAGGTGGCTGATTGGAAGCCTAGGAGATAGAGTTTTTCCAAGTTTAGGAAATGTTACAACTGATTTCTCTGATCAGCTTTGCTTTTCATAGAATATGTGTGACTCATAAGCAGATTGTTCTATTTAATCATATGGAAAATAAGATAACTGTGACTATAAAAATCTTCAAATTTAAGGGGAAGATATCTTATGTTCTTATCCAATTCTTTGTATTTAATCTTAACATTTTCTTCCGAGTTCCACAATGTTCAATTTTAACTTTTCTTCTGAGCTTCACAATGCCTATATTTAGTTGCCTGTTTTTATACTGGTAATCTCAATGTATTGAAAGACGAAGCCATAGCCTCCTTGTCCTGCATTTCTCCAGGTTTTTCTTATCTTTCTGGAGAATCACTGCACTTAGTCACGCCATCAGAACATAGGAATCCTCTTCAACTTTTCCTCTTTTTCACCCCCCACATCTCACCAGTCACCGAAGTCTGTTGTCTCAGGCTCATTCTTTCACTCCATCACACGGTCTTTATTCTGTGCCATCTTCTCTTATTTCCTGCCTGGATCCCTATGGTAATTTCCTCACTGGTCTCCCTCATTCTGGTCTTTCTCTTTTCCTTCCATCACTCACATCCCGACATGAGCATATAATCAATCTGGATGAAAAGGAGTTGTAAATGGCAATAGATTCCAATGTCTTCAAATCATGTTCTTTAACAAAATATGATGTCACAGGTTAAGGCATAATCACTTAAACATAGTTCTTTTGGAGACAGGTTGACTGCTCAGCACCAGAATCAAATGAAATATAAGAACGTAGCAGCTCACTTGAAGTAATACTCATGGGAAACCGACATTTATTGGATTTTGTGGAGATGATATGGAGGTTAGGAATGCTGGAAGGGTATGGTGGATGGAGATGAACTTCTCTTGAATTGTTAGGGCATCTGTGAATGAGCCAGGGAAAGGTTCAATTACTGAAGCTTATTATAGCCTAATGATTCAAGGAGCCAAAGTTGCAACCTGCAGGAATACAATTTCTATATCCCCAATGATAAAGTGGAAAAAATGACTTCATCAGTTTCATGACCACAGCAAACAACCCAATACTAGGAGTCTTAAATGAGGGCATTAACAGTGCTTCAAACTTGCAACATACCTATTACCTGCATATAAGAGGGGAAACTGTCTTATGACAACATGTTCAGAGAGAATGGCAAGAAGTATAAATTGGAATGAAGTCTCAGTTCAGGATAAAGGAAAAAAAAAGACTAGAAATGATACCATGTATTTTAACTAGTGTTTCCCAAACTATCTGTGGTAAAAAATGTGGTTTTATTATGCAAACTATTGTTCATGGGGCATTTGGAATCCCTAGTGGAACTCAACCATTCAATGCTCAGGTCCAGTGGTGATGGGGCTATCAGGGCCACTCCTAGGGTTGTTTGGGGCTTTTAGTGCAGGAGATTGAACGTAGGTCCATGTACATAAAAGACATGTACTCCTGACCATTGAGCTTTCTCTCAACCTGGACTAATATTTTTATAAAACACAATAAAATTAATTTTTGCTTAGGGAGTCTGGCACCACTCTAGGCCATACTCAACCAACCAGGCTGCTAGGATATGAGGATACTGTGCTGCTTGGACGCTGTGGTACCAAGAACCACTAGGACTACCCTGGTAGTGCTCAGGAGACTCTGTGGTGAATGGAATAGTGTGCTAATAATTGTCAAAACTGCTAATACCAAACTAGAACTGAGCATTAAATACAGGCAAAAGATACACATGACAATGTATGCATTGTAATCCACAATGTGGAAGGGAAGGAAAAGAGAGAGAGAGAGAAAGGGAGAGAAAGAGAAAGAAATAAAGCACCTGCCATAGAGGCAGGCTAAGGGAGGTGGGGAGGGGAATCGGGGACACTGGTGGTGGGAAATAGGCGCTGGTAGAGGGATGGGTGCTGGAACACTGTATGATTGAAACCCAAATATGAACATCTTATGAACATCTTTGTAATTGTATATCTCACGGTGGTATAATAAAATATTTTTTAAAAAAAGGAGACTCTGTGGTAAAATTTGGGAGGTAACAAAGGACTAAGAATTAAGCAGGGTTGGGTGCATGTAAAGGATGACCCTACCTCTATATAGAATTCCCTGGCCTGGAGACATTTTTTAATGAGTAGATTGTCCAGATTTAAATTATTATCAAGACACTATAAAATTTTATAAACACTTTCTTAATTTTGTATTTTCCCATTATAAATAACAGATGTTTCACAGAGTGACTCTGGTCCGAGGACCACCTTTTTATAAAGTTTTATCTGTCTGTCTGCCTGTCTGCCTGTCTGTCTGTATATCTATCTATCTATCTATCTATCTATCTATCTATCTATCTATCTATCTATCTATCTATCTATCTATCTATCTATCTATCTATCTATCTATCTATCTATCTATCTATCTATCTATCTACCTACCTACCTACCTACCTACCTACCTACCTACCTACCTACCTACCTACCTATCCATCTATCTATCTATCTATCTATCTATCTATCTATCTATCTATCTATCTATCTATCTATCTATCTATCTATCTATCTATCTGCTTTTTTGGGTCACACCCAGCAATGCTCAGGGGTTAGTCCTGGATCTGTACTCAGGAATTACTCCCTGGTGGTGCTCAGGGGACCATATGGGATGCCAGGTATCGAACCCGGGTCAGCTGCATGCAAGGCAAACACCCTACCCGCTGGACTATTGCTCACTATGCCCCCCGGGACCACCTTTGAGTAGCACCATTTTGAAGGATTTGTCTAATAATCAACAACTGTCTCACAAAAATATTCTCTTAGAGAGAGAGAGAGAAGAAATAGGCTTGCCATAGATGTAGGTTATGTGTATGGATGGGTGGCAGGGAAATGGGCACATTGATGTCGGGAAATGTGCACTAGTGGAGGGATGGGTGTTGGAACACTGTATGATTGAAACCCAATCATGAACAGCTTTGTAATGGTCTATTGCATGGTAGGATTCAATTAAAAATTTATAAAGACTAAAAGAAAAATATTTTCTTAGAAAGACACGAATATTCGCTTAATGTTCATGTCTCTTTTCCAAGACTGAAGAATTTGGTTGTTTGGGTTTTGGAAAACATACATTTCTGGTTAGGTCCACCTCTATGAGAAAACACCTGAAAAATCAGTAAGCACCAATGAGCCTCCAGAAACACAATGACTGGGTGAATTTAAAACTCTTGTTGGAGAAGATATAAACTGTAACTATAGCACTGACTGTATTGCTCAGTGATGGGTTGTTTTTGGGGTCAAGCAACCATTAAGAACATCCCTCCATGTCACCTAGATCCAATCAATTATCATGTTTAATTTGATAGGCTGATAGCCACGGTGCTAGAAATACTCATGATAGGGCAGATTCCTTTAACCTGTATTGAACAATAAATATCCGTCAAGCATGAGCTCATCAGCTTTTTGCCACCCTTATTCTAAATACCAAGGCAGTTTCCTTGCTTTGAGAAGACATGCACTGTCTGTGCTTAGAAAAAGCAGAAGGAAGATCTCAGTTTCTATGTCCACTCTTGCTATAGATAAATGGGGTTCAAAATGATGATGTGGGAACAGCGGAAAGGATAGACAGTGATTTTTTTTTATTTATTACCTTTAAAATCTTGTTGACAGGAAAGCTGTTATGCCATGGCTTGAAACCCCTTGAAAACATGCTAATGAGACTTTCAGGTACCTCAGTCCTCAGGGCCCATGGTGAAGTGACGGCTGGTGGTAGGTCACTCTGGAACTAAGAGAGAGAAATGTATTAATTCAGATCTCAACTTAGAATTCACACCTCAACTTCAACTCTGACATGCAGGGTGTGGAGGATGGAAGATTTAAGGGAGATGGCCTTCAAGTGGGTAAAAAAGCAGAAGGCCTGAGGGTGCAGAAGTCCAAGGTGACAAGCATGCAGAGAACTTGCTTCCGAGCATTGGGGGTGCAAAGCTAATGACAATCTGTCTTTCTCTTCAGGCTCTTGTGTCAGAGGCAAACAGGAATGCAAGCAATGAATGTAAAACTGGTGGGAGAAATGCAGAAATAGAGAGTTGTATGAGGGAATGAGCTCTACTAGGTAGAGTAACTGGGAAGAAAACAGAAAAGGTTACAAAGCTATTTCTAATAATGGGAGGGGGACTCCCCCCAATTTTAATCTCTCACTTCTGAAAGATGCTAAGGAAAATCAAATGTCCAATTCCCTTTAAGTAAAACACACACTAAAAGCTAAGGATCTAAGTTAAAAGGCCTTCATTTGGACAATGTTTCTTCACCCAAAACTTTGCAGATACACTTACAACATTCCATCCCTGAACCTAAACCAACCAGTTGAACTTTTTTATTTTTTTGTAGGTAGATCAACTTGAGTTAATAACCAGGTTCTAGCCCTGGCCCACCACCCCAACAGAGCCTTGCAACAAGCCAGACGACCCCCCCACTTCATGAGGGCCTCCATTTTCCATATCTGGACTTCTCTCGTCAGAACTCCACCTAGCAGACCAGCCTATCACAGCCCGGCTCATCGAGATCCACCCTGCTGCAGTCTTTTTTTTTTTTTTTTTCTTTAACATTTTATTATATCACCGTGAGATATACAATTACAATGCTGTTCACGCTTGGGGGGGTTTCGGTCACACAGTGTTCCAGCACCCCGCCTCCACCAGTGCCCCCAGCCACCACCCATGTCCCCAATTCCCTCCCCCTCCCACATCCTGCCTAAATGGCAGGTTCTTTATCTCCCTCTCCTCTCCCTCTCTCTCTCCTCCTTCTCCCACATTTTGACACTTCTAAGTGCACTAAGTACACTTAGAAGCCATCATTTGCATTTTTTGACTGTATTTAATGCTCAGTTCTATGTTAGCATCAGAACTTTAGACATTTATTCACACATGTTCCCTTCTCTATCTAAACTAACCTTTGACTCCCACACGCTTGTGGTAATTTCCACTTTCGGTAAGATCACCTAGTATATTTATGTCATGCAAATAAATGCAGTCATTCTATGTCTCTCTCTTTCCTTCTGACTAATTTCACTCAACATGATTCTTTCCATATCCATCCATTTATAGCAAAGTTTCATAACTTCATTTTTTCTGACAGCTGCATAGTATTCCATTGTGTAGATGTACCACAGTTTCTTTATCCAGTCATCAGTTCTCGGGCATACTGGTTGTTTCCAGGTTCTGGCTATTGTGAATAGTGCTGCTATGAAAATAAAAGTGCGGATTGTGTTTCCGCTGTGTGTTTTGGCTTCCCAGGGTATATTCCCAAGAGCGGTATGGCTGGGTCAAAGGGGAGCTCAATTTCTAGTCTTTGGAGGAATGTCCATATTGTTTTCCAGAAAGGTTGTACAAGTCGACATTCCCACCAACAGTGAATGAGAGTCCCCTTTTCCCCACATCCACGCCAGCACTTGTTGCTTTTACCCTTTTGGATATGGGCCATTCTCTGTGGTGTGAGGTGATATCTCATTGTTGTTTTGATTTGCATCTCTCTGATGATTAGTGATGATGAGCATTTTCTCATATGCCTTTTTGGCCATTCGGATTTCTTCCTTGTCAAAGTTTCTGTTCATCTCCCTCTCCCCATTTTCTAATGGGGTTGGCTGTTTTTTTCTTATGTATTTGTACCAGTGCCTGATATATCCTGGATATTAGCCCCTTATCAGATGGGTATTGGGTGAATATTCTTTCCCATTCTGTGGACTGTCTTTCTATCTTGGTCACTGTTTCTTTCGAGGTGCAGAAGCTCTTCAATTTCATGTAGTCCCATATATTTATATTTTCTTCTAGTTGCTTTGTTAATGGTGTTTCACCTTTGAAGATGTCTTTAGCATCGATGTCGTGGAGGGTTTTTCCTATATTTTCTTCAACGTACTTTATGGATTCAGGTCTGACATTGAGATCTTTAATCCATTTTGATCTGATTTTCATGCAAGGTGTTAGACACAGGTCCAAATTCATTTTTTTACATGTAGCTGTCCAGTTTTCCCCAGCACCACTTGTTGAAGAGGCTTTCCTTACTCCAGTTTGGACTCTTTGCACCTTTATCAAAGATTAACTGATCATGTCTTTGAGGGTGGGTGTCAGGATACTCAACTCTATTCCATAGGTCCACCGGTCTGTTTTTATTCCAGTACCACGCTGTTTTAATTACTGCTGCTTTGTAGTACAGTTTGAGGTTGGGAAAGGTGATGCCTCCCATCTTCTTCTTCCCAAGGATTGCTTTAGCTATCCGTGGGGGGTTTGTTATTCCATACGAATTTCAGAAGTGTTTGGTCAATTTCTTTAAAGAATGTCATGGGAATCCTTATAGGAACCGCATTGAATCTGTACAAAGCTCTAGGGAGTATTACCATCTTGACAATGTTAATTCTCCCTATCCAGGAGCAGGGAATGTGTTTCCATTTCCTCGTGTCCTCTTTTATTTCTTGAAACAGTGTCTTGTAGTTCTCTTTGTATAGGTCCTTTACATACTTGGTTAAGCTGATTCCTAGGTATTTGATTTTCTGTGGCACAATTGTGAATGGAATCGATTTCTTAATATCCCTTTCTTCTCTTTCGTTATTTGTGTATAGGAAAGCCACCGACTTTTGGGTATTGATTTTGTACCCTGCCACTCTACTATACCTATATATTTTTTCTAAGAGTTTTTTGGGTCGAGAGTTTAGGGTTCTCTAGGTATAATATCATGTCATTTTGCTGCAGTCTTTTTTAATCCGCCTCTCAGGTATGCTGATCCAGAGACAGACATGGGGCAGAGCTGCTACTTGCTCTCCCTGTGCCCAGCCGCTCACGGGCGCCCAGGAGAGATGACAGGTTTCTAGCCCTGGCCCACCACCCCAGCAGAGCCTTGCAACAAGCCAGACGACCCCCACTCCATGAGGGCCTCCATTTTCCACATCCGGACTTCTCTCTCATCAGAACTCCACCCAGCAGACCAGCCTATCATAGCCCGGCTCGAGTGGCCGCTTGCAGCCGCGGCGGTTCATCAATAAATGCTGGACTTAGAGATGACTACAAGAGTATGCTACCTGCACGGCAGAGCCTGGCAAGCTACCCGTGTTGTATTTGATATGCCAAATACCAGTAACAATTGTAGACCTCATTCTGGAATGGATTGAGGCTCTTTATGCTCCTGGAGCAAGCAGATGCCCTTGGGCTCTACTAGCATGAGACAGGACATATGGAGATGTTACTGGGGCCCGCTCGAGCAAATCGATGATGAACGGAAAGACAGTGACAGACAGTGACAGATCAACTTGAGTACATGGAAGGGATCTGAAAAGACAAATAATAATGGATGAAAAGAATGAGACCTACTTGGTTTCATAGGATTATTTGTTTATGTTTATTTGTTTTAATATAGTGATAGTTTTTATCCCTTAATTTTAGGATTTTCACTACCAGAGTGTTGAGATACAACTGATTTTCTTTTTAATTAAATAACTATGAGATACAGTAACAGAACTGTTCACTGTCAAGTTTCAGTTATACAATAGAATATTCCAACACCCATTCCTCCATCAGTATACATTTGCAATGTCCCCCCTTTCCCCCCTCTTGGGAACAACTGATTTTTTTATATTGTTTTGTTGTCCTGCAATATTTCTATACATTTTTTTAATTTTTTGGACCACACCTGGCAGTACTCAGGGGGACCATATGGAGTTTCTGGAATAGAGCCTGGGTTGGTGATGTGCAAGGCAAATGCCTTTCCCATTGTGCTATCTCTCTGCCCCATATTTGTTTATTGATTGTTAATATTTGTTGATTTCTTAGAACTTTCCATATATAAGACCATCATTTCTAAAAATACTTTCTCTTTGCTCTTTCCAACTTAAATGTTTTCCTTTTTTTTTTTTTTGGGTCACACCCAACTATGCTCAGTGGTTACTCCTGGATCTGCACTTAAAAATTTCTCTTTATGATGCTTGTGGGACCATATGGGATGCCGGGGATTGAACCTGGGTTAGCAGTGTGCAAGGCTACTTGCACACTGCTGTACTATTGCTCCAACCCTCAATTACTTTTTTTCATTTTTGACTTTTTCTTCTCTCAGGTTAGAACTTCAGGACACTGTCATAAGGAAGCATCTTCTCTTGTTCCTGACACCAAGAGGAAAACATTTGGTTCCCCATTACTAAGTATGACACAAGTTTTAGTATTTCTGCACATACTGAGAAAATGGTCTTTCAGTCCTTATAGAGATTTTTTTCTTAAAGAAACGATAAACTGGTGTTCAATTTGATATAATGCTTTATAATAGTTATGGTTTTTGTTTTTTCTTTTTGGGTCACACCTGGTGATGCTCAGGGCTTACTCCTGACTCTGTGCTCAGGAGTTACTCCTGGCAGTGCTCAGGGGACCATATGGGATGCCGGGAATCAAACTGTTTAGCTGCGTGCAAGGCAAATGTCCTCCCTGCTGTACTATCTGAATTTTAAAATTTCACCATTTAAGTCTGGCTTTTCCAGGAAGGCAGATGATGCCCCTATTAGTATGTGGGTGAATTTGGGTGAAAAGTTTAAGAAACCACATGCTTTTGCTGTGCCTTAGCTTTTGTTGGCTCTAGTCAACAGGGTAAGAGAAGCCCAGAAAGCACTTGCTAGATAGAATGCAATGGAAACTAAAACGTCAACAATTTAAACTTCTAACAGCAAAAGATAAAGAGATGTTTTGAGCAAAAATACAGATTGAAGAAACAAGAACTAACCTCATACCCAAGACCTAACTGAGATCAAAGCCATTATCCAGTGTGCCAAAATCATTGGGCTGCGCCAATGCTTTCGGTTGGACAAACTGACAGAGGGAAAGAAGTGGTGATGGGATTATAACATGGCTTAGCTTCTGGGGCCGGAGCGATAGCCCAGCGGGTAGGGCGTTTGCCTTGCACCACGGCTGGCCTGTGCCGGCCGGGTTCGATCCCGGCATCCCATATGGTCCCCGAGCACTGCCAGGAGTGATTCCTGAGTGCAGAGCCAGGAGTAACCCCTGAGCATGCGCCGGGTGTGACCCAAAAAAGCAAAAAAAAAAAAAATATATATATATATAAAAAAAACATGGCTTAGCTTCTGCTGGAAGTTATGTGCAATTTCCACCCACACTTCACTGAGAAAAAAAGTAAGTCTTATGACCTACTCTAACATAAAAGGCAGGTACTCAGATGGATGGTTGCTAAAAATCAAACAAAAATGAATGGTCTTTATAATCATTTCAAAGGGAATACCATGAAATAAGGAATAATAAGGAACGACATATATTATTTGTATACATACTTCCCTATGCATCCTTTCATAGTAAAGGGCAGCAAATAATGGAGAAGAGCAATACCATCTGTCATCATCTGTTTTTTTTTCAGTAGCAAATATTTTGCTTCTCCCTTTGAAAGGGAAAATACATTTACCCTTCTCTAAAGAAGACATCTCGAGTCTTACCCAATCATACTACAAATGGAAGGAACAGAATCTCCTTTGGCCCGCTGGATCCCCAAATCACTGTGACCAGTACACTAACATGGCAGGAGAGGGTCAGGGCAGCTGTAGGAAATTCTTCCTTTTAGAAAGGGAACAAAGAGAAATCACACAGCAGTCACTGGTGAATAGCACTTCTGAAACCTTTGTGAGAAGATAGGGGAAAGGTTTCCTAGAAGAGACCAGTTCTGCTCCCTGGCAGAGCTTGCCAATTCATTGTTTTCTACCATGGCTCTGGGTGGTCCCTTCTCCACCTCCTACCCTCATTATTTTCCTTGGTTATGTAGGGGAAGAACATTGAAAAGTGTGCTCTCCACTGATGTTTTGCCTGCTTTATAGAGAAGACCAGGGGATTCAAGGTCATTTTTTATATCAAATAGTCATATTAAAATAAAACAACTAGCATAGAGGCTCTTTGGGAAGGGATGCAATGTTAATTCTCAGTCTTCCAGTCCTTGACCACGGGATGTCTTTCCATCTAGGTATTTCATTTCCTTTGGAACTGCTCTGTTGGCAGTGTAGCTCTTTCAAAAAAAGAGTTGACTTGGTTTCTATTGCTTCTAGTCAGTTCTGTATGTGAACAATTAATTGCTCAAGTCTCTTGGAGTCCTGTCTCCTGGACATGATAACTGGTATTCAGAACTCCCAGTTCTATGGAAGAAGCAGTCATCAGTTAATTGATGGACAGCACTAGGGAACAGGATGTCCACTGACATAGCTACTATGCTTTGAATACGGTCAGAAACATGGGTCCTACTGTATAAATTAAGGTTGTTTTCAAAATATGGTATACAATGGAGTCTATTTTCTATGATGAGAACCACTCTCGTCTAGTGGCCTTGTACCAGGAGTGATTTCTCTTTCCAGGTGACATGTGGCAATGTCTTTCAGTTCTCATAACTGAGATGAGATATCATACTTAGTGTGTAGAATCCAGGGATGGTGATAAATATCGTATAATGTACAGGGAAGTACCATGGAAATGGAAGTTATGTTAACACTCCTGATAGTGCTCTACAGAGCAAAAACATATTGGTTTCTATGTTTACTCCACCAACCAAATGCATGTCTTCATTTATTTCCTTGCCCAGAAGCAAAAGGTAGAGTTAAGTTCACTTGTTTTAATAGTTGGAGGAATCACAATTTGTATTTTAACACTTTCATTATCTATGAACAATTCTTATTTATAAGTATTTCTTTTTACAAATTAATTACTTTTTTAAAATCAAATCACAGTGAGACATATAAAATTATCTATATGTCTCACTTATACAAAGTTGTTCAAGATTGGGTTTCAGTCATATAATGTTCTAACACCTGTCCCTTAACCAGTGCACATTTCCCACCACCTGTGTCTCCAGTTTCCCTCCTGCACCCTCATGAATATTTTTTACAGAATGCAAAACCTTTTGACTCCTTCCTTCATCTGCCAAGATTCTCTTTCCTGCTAATACATACTTTAAAATAGATGTAGATCTCCTACTCTTTAAATATTATTAAATTCTTTTAAACATTCTTCTTCATTTTAATTCTGCATCTTTCTTTAGATTCTTTTTAGAAGGAAAAGCCGAGCTACAGGAAATCTCTGTTCTGTTTTATCCTAATACCTACTTCATCATTACTCTGACTGAGTGTCTCCAAGAATTTTCCTATTGTTAATGAGTGCTTGTGAAGAAAACCCATAACGTTTCACACTTGAATGGGAGATGCATTTATGGAAGCAGGAATTTGATACTCTGGATTTTAGAGTCCTCAAGCACCAAGGAGGTATTTTAATAAGAGGCAAAACATACTAGACAGCATTCAATGGACAGAAGTCAAACAAAGCAAGAGGGAAATGAAAGATTAGAAAATACCTACCAGGTCATAGCAGGTAGCCCTTTCCTCAGAGAGCAAGGCAGGCTGCACCCTTTAAGCATCTAGATTCTAGAAGTAGAAAACGCTTGGTTCAGCCCGAGTTTTAGCCACCAATTTATAGAGCCCAATGGCAACAATAAGAACCTAGGCAGAATTTGACTGAATTATTCTAATATTTCAGATGAAAATAGAGAGGGAAATAAAGCAGCATGATTTTTTTTATTGCAAGCGGCAACTGCTCTCTTGGTTAGTTTCAAATTTCTCTGCTACATTCCTTAAAGAAGGACAATTGAGCCTTCTAATCGAATTCCTGACCAGGCAGATCATTTGACTAGATAGATGTTCTATTAATATTTTGTACTTCTTCATTTCATGCCACCTTCTATTTTATTCCTTGTAGCATGACTGGAAAAAAGGCATGATTCTTATCTCTCCCTCAGGTTTTCCTTTTTTCTTCCTTTTCACTTTTCACTGAGGCGTCTGTGCATTAATCACTGTTTTAGCCAAGTTGCAGAGAACCAGTTCTTTAAGTGGCGGATAGCACACTTGCC
The DNA here is from genome assembly GCA_021461705.1 of Cryptotis parvus. Taxonomy (NCBI): domain Eukaryota; kingdom Metazoa; phylum Chordata; class Mammalia; order Eulipotyphla; family Soricidae; genus Cryptotis; species Cryptotis parvus. Next base: position 158,413 of record JAJIBD010003986.1, read on the forward strand.
AGCTGTGAGCTGGACACCGGGGTGCTAGCCTGGGATCTGAGGTTCTGGTTTAGTGCTCGAGGACAGGTCACTTTTCTTTTATTTTAGCTTAATTAGGGTCATAGAAAAGGTCTCTAAGCTGCCATCTATACCTTAAATATTCTCTATTTTGAATTCTTTTTTTAATAGAATTAAAATATTAAAGTCACTTAATATTTTCTTTTTCTCTTTTGCCCATTAAGTAATGTATGTATTTGTGTGCAAGAGTGAGAGTGTGTGAGAGAGAAATGGACACACTTTGACATAAACACACACTGAGATTGTGTAGAGGGAGGGAGTGGAGAATGGGAAGAGAATAGAATTGTTAACCTTGGGAAACAACATGGTGTTAAAGTCTCTAAATATAATTTGTGTGGAAGAAAACAGCAGGTAGATTACATACAGTAGTTAATATATATCTATCTTACAGACGGAGTCTGATTCTTTTTAATATATGCACGTGAAATATATGTGCGCTTATCGTGGTTTCAAAATAGCGTTACCAGAAATGTCACTCTCTCCCTCCCCAGGACAGATAAAGGACCTGCGGACTCTGACTGGCCACAGAAGCGTCCATGAAAACCCCAGTGCTTTTATAAAGCAGGACAAGGCTTTGAAGCTTCAGCTTTAAATCGCCCCAGCAAGTCCCTGCTTGTAATGAGGACAGCATTTCCCTAGTCAAAACATTCTGCTTCTATTTATAGGCGTTCACTTATCTGAATAATAAACAGAAGGAGCAGGCTATTCTTACATCATATTCTTGCAACTACCCTACCATTTAATATAAGACCAACAATTAAACATTTTCCCCCAGAACCAATATGTATATATATAACAGTGGGTTTAGTTAATTACCTTGGAGAAGACACTGACAAACATATATTTGAATAGACAAACTTGCAAGAATATTTGATTGGTCTTTGTTTACCTGGGGCTTCCAATATTTCCCTTGCTATTTCACTGAGGGAGAAAAGATTTCAACCTTTTAAATGATTCCAGAAATATCCAGTCTCCCTAGTTGAAGGGAGGTTGTATTCATCTGTTAGGCAACCTCCCTTAGCTGGTGTTGCTTTAAATAAGGTTGGCAGACAATACAACGTCCACAGAGACTGGCACAATTCACTCCTATTCTTTACCCAATGTAAGTTTGTATTAGGTTATTTAATGGACTGCAATATATTCAGTAGGTACAGAATCCATACCCCCCAAATGACTGGTGCTTAATTCCATCCCTCTAGTCTGTTTTAACTAAGACGTTTTCTCCCGTGAATATGATCTTCATTATCATAGAAGTTATTTTTAATTTATAATTAACAGTCTCTTTCTCATTATGGACGCCTTGATCGACTTAGACCCTCCAGACACATCTCGTCTGGCACAGTGCGGGCTGGGGCCTGCAGTTCTCTGAATGTGCAGTAGGTGTCTATCTTAGCCTTTCCTTCGTCCTTCCTCCTCCTCTCATCCCTGACACTGTGATATAGTGCATAATTCCAAAATGGCAGCTTTTTGAAAATTCACCTTGATTATCAGACATTAAAAGTGACTCATCCCGCAGTGACTGTCTGGCAGAAGGGATGGGATCAGACAGCAGGACAATGAGGGAACTGGGCGCATTAGCGCACTAGATTACAGAGCCCATCAAAAATACCTTTGTTCTGTCAAAGATCCAATCATTTACTAGTTGTGTTCTGCAGAGGAGAAAGAATGGGAAGGAAAAATCCACCAAACAAACAAACGAAAAAATTCATCCAAGAATTAAAAACCTTCTCAGATCTCTTTATTCTAGGAAGGGCAGAAAGTATCTGATTGCCCTTCTCAAGAGAAGGAAAGACGAGGATTGTTCTAAAATGAGACTATATACACCCGCCCCCCACGAAGTGGATATTACATTTTCTATGGTAGATTCTGTTCTCTAGTTTCCGGTAAGAGGGAACTTGGCAACTTAACAGAATTTGGTTTTGGCTAAGGCTACACTGAACCTGATTTACAGGCAGAATATTGAAAAGACAAAATAGTCCTCAATTAGAACATTTATTTGCATTAAAAGCAAAGCTTCTGAGTTCTATTAAGTCACATTAGAATGCTAACCAAGAAATTGGTGACAGGTGAAAAGGGGAAATAAGAGTGTCCATATATACAATGGCGGTTGGAGCTATCGAAAAGAGGCATATGAATCATTGCATCGAGCATTTGTGTGTTTGTGTGCCAAGAGGAGGAGGGGACTGAAGACCAAAAAAAAAAAAAAAAGGTGAGCGATGAGGGCATTCAGATGAGTCCGAGTGGATGTGGAACCGGGTGAGAGGTGTATAAGCCATCAGAATAACCGCAAGCCTGTCTAGCCCGTCTGACTCTCCAAGGAGACAAAATACCCCAGTTGGAGGTTGGTGCCTGGTTTTCTTCTTCTTCTTCTTTGTCATTTCTTTTTTATCATTTTCATCATTTGCCTATGAACTCTAAGAAGCAGTTTATCAGTCACGGAAAATGCCCCAAAGGGGCTCAGGTCAAAGCCAGTCTTTGAATTGTGTACTTAGGTGGATTTCCTGCCAAATGAATTAATGTGATTAAAACACCAATTCCATAAACAGTTACTTTCCATCTGCTTATCAATAGCAATGGTGATGCTATTTGCCATTGGTGGAGTTCGTATTTTACAAAGACTGAGTGGACGCAAGTGCACTTCTGTTCAAGATGCTGTGGTTCCTTGGGAGGATTTGGCAGGTCTCATCCGCCACAGGATTGGGGGAGAGAGACTGCTGACACCACGCAGGCTCTCTGGGTAACAACGGCTGTGTCTGCGTGAACTCTCATTTAGCAAACAGATTCATTAGAACAGCTCATTGCATTCACCAACGGTACAATCTACCTAGGGGTTTGTCATTTCTCTCCCCTGCCTCCATATTCATTCCTACTGTCAGCTACAGAAAACATATCCTTTTTGAATCTCTGTTAGCTGCCCTAAGCGACTTTATTTCTTTATTGATGGGGAATAGCAGGTTCAGCTGGACTGCCTGGTCAGCGGGGCTCAGTGACAGTCACATATCCAGAGACCCATTTGTGTTCGGATTCACAACACATACCCTGAGTAGGGAGAGAAAGAAATATATAAGCTTTAAAAATCTCTGCTCAGACCTGACCAAGAGATTAAAGGGGCGGGAGAAAGGGAGGACCCAGACCAATTTCTACACACCAGCACTCCTAATACAGGTATGGATCCATGAAAGGGAGACCAGCATAAGAGTTTTCATCAGTGGAATTTTAATCAGCCCTAAAGGTTAGCCTTCAACTTCGTTAACAAACAGTCTAGAGATAATTTCCAATTTTCAATGTTTATAGAATAGTAGTACCTTGGTCATAATCAAATTTGGAGACTGTTGAGAGCCTATTCTGCATGTCCAGCTGGTGCTGAAACACAGCGGTCAGAAATTACTAAATGTGTGCTCAAAATCAAATATGGAAGAAATAGAGAAATAAATTCTGCAAATCAAAATGATCACATTAATCTGCTCTGATGAAATCAACTCAAATAAAAATTACTTCTAAAAAACCTGCTCCAAGGTTTTAGCTGTGAAGAGGGTGATGATTATCTTATATTTAAGTGGACAGAGACAAGGAAACAAAAGACCATAAACAAAAGAGAAAATCTTCATGTGCAGGAGTGAGAAGCCAGAGCCCCTGTTACACAGAAATACAGAAGCAAAAAGCAGACCAAGACCCGCACTGCGCACCAGAGCACAGGTCAGTCAGCTGAGAGGGTCTGCCTCTGCCTTCTGCCTCTCTCTGCTCCCCTCTCTTTACAGAACCTTTGCAAAACTGCTAGATGGGTAACGAGTAGGACTAAGATTTCAGCCACATGAAACAAGAGCAAAGGGTAGTTACAACAAAGGGTCACACCCAGAGATTTGGCTTTCCTACAAATTGACTGCAGTGTGGAACGGGAAGCAGACCACTGGCCCTGTAAGATGATCAGTTTTCTAACCTGGACCACGGGCAGTTGCTTGAACTGCAGGTGCGGGAAGGAGGTTTTTTTTTTTTTTTTTTTTTTTTTTTTAAGATTGTGCTGTTTTATTTCTTTCAACGCAACAGATCCTCTTTCACTCTCAGGACTGCCATTTCCTTCTAGATTTGGAAAACAAATATCAAAGTGTTAAAAACAAAAATAGGGGCAGTGGAATGATAATATGGTGGGTGGGGTGCTTGCCTCGCACATATGCAGCCAACACAGGTCCAATCCCTGGCATTCCATATGGTCCCAAGGGCCAGGAGTGACCCTTGGGAACAGAGCCAGGAAGAAGCACTACTAGGGGTGGCCCAGAAAACAACAACAACAAAAAAACCAGACCATTGCTACCTGGAGGCTCTGAGTGTAAAAAGGGGCCAGAGATTGGTGCGTGAGCATGCACAAAGGCTCTGGTTAGGGGCTGACAGAACTGGGTTCCAGTTGTTTTACATTTTACTCCCTATATAATCAAAGTCTCCTAGAGCTAGTTTTGAGATAATGTCAGAACACAGAGGGGCTTTAAATCATTTCAAAGACAGAAAATTAAACTGCAATAATAGTGGTAATAAAATCTTTTTTTGTGGACCACATCTAGTGGTACTGAGAGCTTACTCCTGGCCATGATCAGGGGACCACAGTGGATACTGGGGACTGAACTAGGGTCTGCAGAATGCAAGGCAAATGCTCTACCCACTGTACTGTTGTTCTGGTCCTGAATAATAACTTCTTTGGGGGCTTTCAGAGCAGTGTTCAGGAGACCTGGGGGCCACACTAAGTGATACTCAGCCAACAGAGTCAGCTATTTAGTGCTAGTGTGTGACAATATGGTATGCTTGCATCCTGTAGATCCAGGGACCACTGGGGCCAACCTAGCAGTGCTCAAGGCCACCAGGTCCACACCTGCAATGCTTGGGGGCCTCCAGGGTTATAAGCGATGACACGCAAGCAGTCATTGTGGTGCTGAGGACTGAGGCCAGGACTCATGCCAGGGGCATTAATTCCTCCCAATACTCAGCAGAAAGATTCAGTGCTAGATTTATTTTCAAAAGAAACAGTATTTTTTATTTTGTAGGTATTGTTGTTACTCCCATGATCTAGTTGGTAGATGGTGAAACTGAGATTCCACTCCAGATAATCATGAATCCATAAGGCTGCTCTCTTGCATTAGGGATGCATTCATTCCAGGCAAGGCTGCAACTGAATTCGTGCGGTGCATGTTCCTAAAAGCAAAGACCCAGAGGGGTTGTTCCCAGAATCACAGCTATGACCAACACTGACTTATTGGCTCCCTCCTGATACCCGCAGGTTACAAGTTCCTTCCTGCCAAATCTTCACAGGCGTTGTGCAATCCTCCGTGGCTGTAGGGGCCCGTGTCAAACTCAGTCTGCCACTGGGTGCCCTCTTCCACCTGCTGATCATTATCGTCCCTCTCCAACCACTTCCTTGAAATTGACTTGTGCTACTGTTATGCATTTCGGCACCCACAAGACACACCAGAGTCTGCTTTAGTAACTCGCTTCTCTCTTGCTAGCCACATGGATACAAAAACCATAATTTGAAAAGATATATGCAATCTCTGTTTTTTTTCAGCACTGTGAGTGTTATGACCTTGAATATTAAGCTGAGTGATCTAGGTTAGACTGAGAAAGACAAATACTTTTGTATTGGATTTCACTCATTTGTCAATATAGAGAAACAAAGCAAACAAGCAAGGATACCGAAACAAAAGCAAACTCTTTGTCCATATTTATATATCTGTATGTATCTGGACACATATCACTTGATCACTTGACATCCCGTTATTCATTGATTTGCTCGAGCGGGCGCCAGTAATATTTCCTTTTTATTACTGGTTTTGGCATATCGAATACGCATTGGACAGCTTGCCAGGCTCTGCAGATGGACACATATATCCATATATTATATGGATACTTATATCCTTATATAGTCCATATATATCCATATGTAAACTTACATATGGATATACACATGTGTGTGTTTCTATTACTTCACAAAGGAACAATCTTTTCTGAGCTGATCTCATCTGTCATTTCAGTCACATACATCTCACCTTGGTGGCTTCTCACTTGCTGTCCTGTCTGCTTGTGGCAACACTCCTTCAAATCTCCCTTCTCACCATGAACTCTTCTCCACTTGTAAATTCACATTCATTTTAAAGTTCTTTTCCCAAAGTTACTTTTTCTTTTAAGCTTCCAACTTCATGGAATTTTCGATGATATATATGGTTTGCACATTTAATACTTAGGCTGATCTTTAATTGGTTATTCCTCTTTCTCTTCTTGTTTGTCAAGGAATTTCAGGAGAGCAGACTCTAATTATCTTTCTAGCTATTTTTCTTTTGCTTACTTTTAGGTCACACCTGGTGATGCTCAGGGGTTACTCCTGGTTCTGCACTTAGGAATTACTCCTAGTTGTGCTCAGGGGACCATATGGAATGCTGGGAATTGAACTGGGTCGGCCAGGTGCAAGGTGAATGCCCTATCTGCTGTACGATGGCTCCCGCCCTAATATCTTTGTAGCTTTTAGTGACCAATACAAGACCTGTATCATATTATTTAATCAATGAATATAAAGGAAATAGGAAGAGAAAGAAGGCCCATTTTTCTGAAAATATAAGGCATTATATGAAGATAAAAAGCTTCTACCAAGAGAAAACTGTTCACTACTTAATGCCAGTATGCTGTGCAGAAATGAACTGTTTCTGTGGGCAAAATTAGAGGCACAAAACAGCCCAAAATGTCTTAGTCTTAGTCTTCCTTTATCTGTCTGATGAAGAGGTAGGTACAATATTTCCCAGGTGAGAAAGAGTACCTTACTAGCACTCACTAGCAGTTATATGGTTAGCTGCATAAGCACAAAAGCTAAAGATTGCAGAGACTCAAAAACTGGTTAATTCATGAAACTAAGATAGTTTATCAGGTGGCATGTAGTTAAGTACACTTAAACACAATCACACAAGATTTTGCTTGGTCACCCTCATCTGGGGGTGTTGGAAGAACTAAGAGAGGAAAGAAGCATCCTCAGGGATTTTTTCCTTATAGTACAATTTTTACAAAGAGCTGAGTGGACAACCTGCAAAAATAATAAGCTTCAGTGATCACACAAGCTTCAGCTACAATTATCACAAAGAGCAAGTTTGCTGTTCAAGCTTCCAACTTATCCATGTGACTTCAGAGCAGTCCAAAATGTCACATTTGAGTTGAAATGACTACATCCAATTAGGTAATTTCTACCAAATTGGGTCCATTAATACTTGGGCATTATCTTGGGGAGAAATAGAATTCCACGACAAGGTGCAGTGTGGCTTGTGAAATATTAGTTTTGGACAATCACAAATCAAGAGTCAAGGTTATGTTAAATTATTCAACATTCTTGACCTCATTATGAAGCGACTTGATATGGGTTTTGCTCTGATTCATATAATCTTGGGATCCAAGAAGCTTAATTTTGTTTCCTTTCCCTAGCAATTTCCCTCTTTCATCTTTTTTTGCCTTTTCCACTACATATCAGAGATTGAGTGTACATATCTTTCAATTTTTTTATCCTGTTTAATTTATAATTTAAAGGAAAATTTCAGAAACACAGAACCAGAGAATTTGATGATATAATGACATATAAAATATGAATATTAACTAGAAGTTCAGTTTCCATGCCTTTTTTTTTCTAATGCATAACTTCAGGGAATACTAAGATATCTTTCAACTGGATGTCTTTCATGGTCCACTATGTACCAAACAAAAAGCAGCACTTTGTGACACGATGCTTTAAAAATGAGTCAGAATTTCTTTTACGCATCTTCACTTCCAAGATGACCGAAAAGAGAAGAAACAATGGGGGAAGTCAAAACCGGCTGTGGCCGGTGTGCAGCCCATCGGCTGCACCACTGTGCCTGGTGTGTGCCCAAGGTGATGGCTATTGAGTTTGTCATCAGAAACACTGTAGAGACAACAGCTGTGAGGGACATTTCCAAAGCAAGCGTTTTTGATGCTTATGTGCTTCCCAAGATAGTGTATGAGTTGTGCCATTCACAGCAAGGTAGAAGGGAAGTGTTCTCACTGAAGCCGGCAAGGACCCAACAACCCACCGAGGTTCAGACCCACGGGTGCTGCAAGACTGTTACCAAAATCCTCGTAAGGCAGCTATAGACCTTAAGGATTGAAGACACAAACTCCTCTAAGGAAAATAAAGTGGAAACTATAAAACAAACAAAAAAAGAGTGAGAATTTCAATGCCAAGTTTGATACTGGTAGGTTCTTTTTTTTTTTTCTTTTGTGTCACACCCGGCAATGCTCAGGGGTTACTCCTGGCTCTGCACTCAGGAATTACTCCTGGCGGTGCTCGGGGGACCATATGGGATGCGGGGATGGAACCTGGGCCAGCATGGGCCGGCCGCGTGCAAGGCAAACACCCTACCCGCTGGGCTATCGCTCTGGCCCAATACTGGTAGGTTCTAAAGTGATAGCAACAACTTTATTTTCTAAAATAACGGGGTTACATCCCACAGTTATACATTGATTCCATTCTGTTCCAAAGAAGTTTGGAACAAAGAGTGGTTCTGACCAAATTACTACAGCGAGTATGCTGGATATTTACAACTTTAAATTGTCATTCTCATAGGTTTTAAATCACTTTTTAGGCTCAGCAAATAATTATCCTAATGTGACTAACGGATAACTTTGGGATTTACAAGTGAAAATCCATAACTGAGGACAAAGCAATAAAATGAACTTGAAATGAGATAGTCACTGGATCAAGGGAATGCACCAACATGGTGCCCCTCCCCGCCCCCAATGATATTTTCATGCTGGTGCTTTATGAGATGAACAAAACAAACCAGGAACATTAGGCTGTCACGGTCATTTCTCCTTTTAGAGATGTGTTTTGGAGATGTGTGCAAGAGCCAAACCATAATACTCATAATACTCGGTTTCCTCATACCCCAACCAGACTGGCCAGAGCGGGTGTAATCACTTTAAGCACTTTTAAAATACTCTTCTTTAGAACTCAACTTCTGATTTATTCCAGTGGAGCTGTCAGCCCTCAGGCTCCAATTGAAGTTGAGAATTTTTAGCAAACTAAACACAGGCATTAAAATAATGTTTGAATTAGTTTTAATCACAGTGGCCTAGATTCTCCTGCTCCCCAGGACTCTCCTGTATCTCTTCCGTGTGTGAGATGCATGTGAAGGCTGCATATGGCAAAGGCTGCGTGCAGAGCAGGAAGGAGAATTTAGGTCAATTACCTTTTGAAGTGTGATTCCTTTAAACAGCAACTCAAGGTAATATCTGGCCTACCAAGCTGTATATATCAGAAGTGACCTGTGTTGTTTTTACTCTACTGCCTCTTCATAATGAATGATCAAAGGATCACATTTGTATAAGAAAAGCAAAGAAATAATCACAACGGATCATGAGAAGGTTCATTCATACTCTTTGGAATCTGCTAAGGCTTAGCTATCTGGTTCACCTCTCACTGTCTTTGCTGGACAGTTGGAGTCTCCCTGTTGGCCTTCGCCAGCTAGGACTTTATTTTCTCCGTAGGTAGGTTGAGAAGACCAAGAGCTAGCTGACCCCCCAGGACTCTGGGCAAATACATTTAGAAGTAGAACAACCATCCAGAAGATGGATGTCTTGGAGATGGGATATGGAATGAGGGAGTATTTGCTACAAGTCTGAGCTCCAGAGGTTTTTTTTTTTTGTTCTTTCCTTTTTGGGCCACACCCATTGATGCTGAGGGGCTATTCCTGGCTCTGCACTCAGTAATTAGTTTTGGTGGTGCTAGGGGGGACCATATGGGATGCAAGGGAGCAAATGTGGGTCAGCTGTGTTCCAGCTTTTCATCCCAGGCAAGCACACTAGTCCCACGATCTCCAAAGTTTTTTTTTTTAGGATTCAGTGTGCATTTGTTTTTTAACCCTTGGAGGGGAAAGGAACAACACTAAAGAATGGCTTTGTCTGCTTTTGATTTGGGGGCCAGTGGTGCTTGGGTTTGAGTCTGCCAGTGCTTTGGAGAACAACACTGAAGCCATGGCTCCAGAAAGCAATGTGTGCTCCAGCTCTTGGATCACTTTCCGATGATAGCTTTGTAATTAAAAAAGTGTAGAAAAAAATTGGAAGTGTCCTTCAATAAATTTTAAGAGAAAACAAAGTAGAATTTGTAAATATTATTGATGAAATTAGTTGCTACTTATGGTTATACATTTTTGTAATATACATTTATGGAATAAAATTAGAGAAATGTAAATGTATATATATATATACACATATCACTTGATCACTTGATCACTTGAATCCCGTTATTCATCGATTTGCTCGAGCGGGCACCAGTAACATTTCCATTGGACCCTATCACGTGCCAATGTAGCCCAATGGCATCTGGTTGATTCAGGAATATGAAGAGCCTCAAACCGTTCCTTCAGGGTCTTAACAAGGAAGTCTGACCATCTTGTAGGTGGGCGGCCACGTGATCTTTTGACATCCCGTGGGATCCAGTCGGTAACGGCTCTAGTCCAGCGGTTGTCTCCAAATCGCATTACATGTCCAGCCCATCTTATTTTCGATGCCTTGGCAAACGAGACAGCGTCCCTGATTCTGGAATAGCGACGGAGGTCAGAACTCCGGATTCCTTCACTCACTTGAGTGAGACGTGATATTCCAAGCATAGCTCTTTCGATTCCTCTCTGGGAGACCCGAATAGCATTCTCATCCTGCTTTCATAGGGCCCAGGTCTCTGAGGCGTATGTTAATGCAGGGAGAACGGTGGAGTCGAAGAGATGTGCCCGGAGCCGGAGGTTCTTTTGTCCTTTTAGCTATTTCTTCAATGCCTTTGAAGGCATTCCATGCTGCCTCTCTTCCTCCTGTGCAGCTCAGGTTTTAGGTCGTTCATCATGTTGACTTCTCGACCTACGTACACATAACTGCTGCATTCAGAGATGTTTGTTCCATTGAGAGTGAATGGGACCTCTGGAACTAGTTCATTTCTCATGAACATAGTTTTCTTCAGATTCAGCTGTAGACCTACCTTTCCACATTCTCGGTCAAAGTCAGCCAGCATTTGTGCCGCTTGGCTAATGTTTGGTGTTATTAGAACGATGTCATCAGCGAGCGGAGGTGGTGTAGTTGCCGACCATCTATCTTCACTCCCATTCCTTCCCATTCTAATTGTCTCATGATGTTCTCGAGGGTGGCACTGAAGAGTTTTTGGTGAAATGGTATCACCCTGTCGGACCCCTCTTTTGACATCAATGATCACTTCTTTGTAGAATGGTGAGATCCTGGTGGTGAATCCGTAATACAGCTCACAAAGAATCTTGATGTATTGGGTTTGAACACCCTGTTTGACTAGGGCTTCGATGACTGCTTCAGTCTCCACAGAATCAAAGGCTTTCTGTAAATCAATGAACGTGAGACAGAGCGGCATCTTGTACTCCCTACAAACCTCAATGAGCTTGGTTACTGTGTGGATATGGTCGATTGTGTATATACACATATATTCTGTGAAATTCAAATGACAGTTCTGAATTTAAAGATTTGGGGTGATTTTAAAATTATCTTTATATTTCTTTCTTTTTTTTTTTGATTTTTTGGGTCACACCCGGCAATGCTCAGGGGTTTCTTCTGGCAGTGCTCGGGGGACCATATGGGATGCCGGGGATCGAACCTGGGCCAGCATGGGCTGGCCGTGCAAGACAAACGCCCTACTTGCTGGGCTATTGCTCTGGCCCCATCTCTATATTTTCTATATATGTATATATACATATTCTATAAGTACATAAATGAATATACATATATATATTTATACACTGTCACTGTCTTCCCGTTCATCATTGATTTGCTCGAGCGGGCACCAGTAACATCTCCATATGTCCTGTCTCATGCTAGTAGAGCCCAAGGGCACCTGCTTGCTCCAGGAACATAAAGAGCCTCAAACCATTCCATCAGGTCATGGGAATGAGGTCTATAATTGTTACTGGTATTTGGCATATCAAATACGACAGGGGTAGCTTGCCAGGCTCTGCCGTCCGGGTAGCATACTTTTTGTAGTCATCTCTAAATCCAGCATTTTAAAAAAATAAATCCAGCATTTATTGATGAATGCTGGATTTCATTCTGTGATTGGCTGGGCTGTGATTGGCTGATCTGCTGGGTGGAGTTCTGACGAGGGGCAGTCCGGATGTGGAAAATGGAGGCCCTCATGGAGTGGGGGTCGTCTGGCTTGTTGCGAGGCTCTGCTGGGGTGGCGGGCCAGGGCTAGAACCTGCCATCCCTCCCAGGCGCCTCGTGAGCGGCTGGGCACAGGGAGAGAAAGTAGCAGCTCTGCCCCATGTCTGTGAGTCTCTGGATCAGCATACCTGGGCCGGATACAATTGAGAAAAAGCCTGAAAGGCTATAGCTAGTTTTTCCACTTATTATTTATCCAATTATTTATTTAACAATTTCAATTGTAGGTACTCCCAGCAGTGCCAGGGGGTCTGGGACCATTCCTAGCTACAGTCAGAATGAAGGTTCAGTGCTGAGCCCTGTGAAGGGCTAGATGGTGTGACTAGATGGTATCTACCCCATGGTGTTCAGATGTGACTAGTCATCAGATGTGACTAGATGGTGCTCTACCCCATGGTGTTCAGGGGAGGCCTGGGATCAAACTCGGGTCTTTGCATGCCAGGTATGCATTCCACCCCCTTGAGCTATCTCCCTCCCTGACCCCAGAAGTGTTTCTAAAGCTTTATATGTAGTTATTTTCTCTTATTCTAGACCAGGTTAGTAAGAAAATTTAATAAACTGAAAAAAAAAGTGAGTTCTTGTCAGGGCTGCAAATAACTATACTACTAAAATGATCAGAACCGGTTTCCCGTCACTGTCTTCCTCCCCATCAGGCTTATTAGTTATTAGAAAGTTTAAGATAGCTTTCCAAGATGAATTAGTTCCATGTTTAATTTCAACAAATATCCAACAGTGAGAGCAATGCACAAAATCCATTAAGCTTTGTGACTGTTCATTATGAAATTCTGAATTTTAACCATCTAGAAATGTAATCCAAGCTCAGATTTATTTTTCATCCCTCAAGACTGAAATACCAAATAGAGCAGGAACCTCTTCTTTGGGCCCTCAGCACCTACATGCAGGAAGAGGAGGAAAAACAACTTGCTTTTATCCTGGGTGTTGCAGCATCACGCTTTCTCAGTATCCTGCCTCATCCGGGTTATTATGGGCTGGCTCTCAGGAAGAGCTCTGCTGCTGTTCCTGGGGAATTAGAGGATGGCAGATGTAGGTGTACACACACACACACACACACACACACACACACACACACACACTGACACAAGCACATAGACAAAGCCAGGTATTTGTGGAAGGGGTTTGCTCCCCCCCACAATTTGCTGAGACGGGGAAATTGTGAAACAGTAGATGAGAGATAGACTAATAGTATTTTAAAATAATCTCTAGATGCTCATTACTGCAGTCATTGAGGAAAGAGTGCAGGCTTTGGGGTCATCAGGTCTTTTATTTATTCAGTCAACAGATACTAATGAGCCCATCCTAGGTGGTAGGCACAAGCAGAATTGCTGAGGAAGCATCAAAGAACAAAACAGACAAAAATTCATGTCTTGGTGGAGCATACAATCTAGCAAGGGAAGAGGACAACCAGGATAACATTAAAGGGCCAAAGAAGACAGCTGGGTAAAAAGTATTGGGAAGGGGGTGGGGAGGCTCAGGAGAAGCTTTGCTAAGAGCAGGACATCTGAGCCAAGAAATGAAGTGAGGCAATGAGCCATTTAGATGCAGGGGGGAGTGGATTTCGGGTTGAAGAAATTGTCGGTGCTAAGGCTGTGGGGTGGGAGGATGTTTGCAGAGCTGGACGAAAGAGAAGGAAAGACATTTACTAGAGAATGAGCTCTGTCATGTCCGGAGGGCAGGGACGGGGTATTCATACAGAACCTTGACTAGCAGGAGGATTTGAGCTTTCCTCCTAGGTTTGAATCTTTGTACTATTTGTCAAAGGTCACACGTGGAGTGACCCCCTAGACTTGCACTATCCCAGCTGTGAAATGGGAATGTCATGAATTATATCCACTTATTTTGACAATTAAAATAAAATATCAAGCACAATGTCTGATATGTATCATTTTCAACAAATGTTGTTTTCTTTATCCCTCTAGGTATTATCTCATAGATATAATATAAAGGGGTGATCCAACCGATATTTAGAGCTTAAGTATCCAGGTAGATGTAAATTTTGTGAAGGCATAATGTTTTTCTCCCCGCCCCAAATCAAAATAGAACCCAACACTACCATTAGTACATGCTAATAGTTTTGGAAAGTGGATTGGGGATTCAAGTTGACCAAGAAGCTAAATCTTAGATGTACCAACCATTAGTGAAAACTGATGTATTAGTGGAAAGGTACAGGAAATCTCATTATTTCCCATTTCCATTGAGTGTCTATTTCAAGGTTAAAAATGCTACCTGTCCTTCTGGGCACATCTGAACATTCAAACAATACCAGATAAAATGGTCGGCTTGCAAACTTTTGAAAACACCATTGCCTGCAGGGTTGAAAGGGTCTCTCTTAGATATCAATCTGCTCAGCGTTAACTTTTTTTACATGACGGTGGCAGTTTTTCTCTTATGTGGTGGTATCATTAGAGTTTCACTTGAGTTCACAGAAATCATTTTCTGGCTAAGTTTCCACTCGAATCCAGTTGCTATAGAAGTTGAACATCAGTGGGGAGGCAATTAGTTAGCTAGTTATTATGACTTTACTTAGTACATTTTGAGCTGAAGGAAAAATGACAAAACCCTAAAATAATTCTATAGAAATATACAAGTGACTTCTTTTGCCCATAGATCATTAGCACAGTGGATAGGATTTCAAAGGAGCCACCAACACCTATAACATCCTCTCCTGTTGTATTATTATGCAGCTGTCAGCAGTTAATAGGGCCCCAAAGAACCATTTTAATGAAAGTTATAGAGGACTTGGTTTTGGGGGGATGGAACTATGGGAAGCACTAAAGATGGAGTCCCTCTTTCTAGGTATATAGCAACGGTATGTAAACTATTGCCAAGACAATTCTTTGGATGTTAGATGTTTTACTGTCAATTCACTTGTGGGAGCTAAAAAATTTATCTGCCAAAGACCTTCTTCAGAGGACAACCCGTCTCTGCTGATCATCCCACACAGTCTGCTCTTCTCTTTCCTTTGGGCAGAGGATGAGGGGATGCCTGTTGGTGCTGGGGGATACTCTGAGTTCATCTTCGGGGACATGCTCCCAGAGGTGCTTGGGAGAGAGGAATCCTGTGGTACTGGAACTGAACCCAGGGCTCCTGCATGCAAGATCTTATTCCAGGCCCCGAGTCACTTCCCGTAGTCTTACCTTGCAAATAAACACATTCATCATTTCTCTTTCGTTCTACTTATCTTGGTACAAATCGAAGATTCTATTATATACATACACACACATGCATGTATATAATAGTAAATACATACACACAGACATATACAAACATATATTCATATACATGCATACAAAGTGGGTTATTTAAAAAATTTAAATACACACCCCATTATTTATAGTTCCAAATGAGAACTGCCCTTTCTCAACAGATGCAAGTAAAAACTCTGGGAACTCTTTTCTAGCCAGTTCTCTCATGACCTCTGGCTATTATTTTGGTTATTATCATTGTTGGCAAGTTTTACCACTTAACAGTAGACTGGATTTCTAAAATTAACCCAAAGTCAGTTGGAACCAAACTTCTGAAACCAATGACAATTTGGACGACAGCGTTTCTTTCATTTTGTTTTGGGTGCCATGTCAGCAGTGTTGTTCGGGGTCACTCCCAGGGGTGCTTGGGAGGGGGACACATGGTGCTGAGCTAAACGTGGGCCTCTGGCACGCAAATTCTGTGCTCTAGCTCACTGAGAGATTCTGCTGGCCTGTGAGCTATTTTCTCGCACTCTCTAAAAATACTAACTTACTAGGTAGGAAGCTATCCTTGTTTAGTTCATACTAAACTAAATAGTTACTTAATATTTTCTTTAGTATATTTAATGTGTTTTTAGTTAGGCTTATAAAATGTCTTGCTTAATAAAATATATTTATTGTGAAATAAGTTACATTCCATAACATCTACTTATTTAAAGTATACAACTAAATGATTTTTAGTGTGTTTACAAATGTGTGTAAACACATCTCAGGCGATTATCAAATGTTTCATTATCACAAAGAGAAGTCCTATACTCTAGTCATCTTTGCCTGGCCTTCTCTTTCCCTC